>OMLF01018531.1:1915-23965 GCA_900302615.1 Holocentrus rufus
ATCTCCCTGCATCACGATCAGACTGGCACAGCAAAGACAGAGGGGCGGAGAAGGATTTAGAGCGTGACTCACCCGAAAATAACAGCGTTCCAAAGCATGATGTTGTTCTCAGATGGCGCTCCGCTCACGCCGGTAGGGGGGTCTTCTTGAAGTCTGGGTCAGAGAGAGAGCGAGAGAGAGAGAGGGAGAAAGAGGATTTTAATTAACACCGTGACTACAGGATTATTACCAGTCCAAACGCTAAGTACTATATCAACATGACACCAGTTGGCAACTAAGCACACGGGATCAATTGTACCGCACATCAACTATGTGTCCGTTTACATCCAGCAGTCACGTTATTTACCATAACATATCCTGCTGCAGGGGGGTGGACATTTATATCCCAAGTGCTTTACTGTACCACGTCTGCATTTATTTGTACCACGGGTGGCCTCCGTGGAAATCAGAGCTTTCACCGTGGCAGCGTTCAATCCACCGAGCTAAACAGAAAGCTCTTCACCTGCAATGACTGCTGATTGCTGCTGTTGTCAGGTTAGGAGGGAAGACCACAATGATCACAGCAGTATTGAGAACGTAAGAGGAGGGAGAGGCTCTGGCGTGAATAAAATGAGACCTTTTCATAGCATTAACTGTTAGTTTTCCATCACTGATTGATATATATTGCAGGGAAGTCACAATGCCAGAATACCTTGATATCAATATCAGTGAAATTCAACGACTCTCGATACCTGATCTGAAATCTGATTCAGCACACACTCCTTTATTTAAAAACTGTGTATAAATATTAATAAGTAAACAGAAACTTTATATGTTTCAAGCATTTAATCATATAGACTATGTTTAGGACACTAAAAGCAATGGTATTAATATCATTTCCAAAATGTTGGTAATGATTTGATACCTTAGTATTGATTCTTGTTACGTCCACCCATCCATTGTTACATACACATATTAATACATTGCATTTTAGATTTCTGCCAACAGTAACAGCAGCCTGTTTGGAATAAACATAAGAAGAACTGGAAGTCAGCATGAGCAGCGACAGTCACCATGGCAGACAAAGAAAGGAGCGCCAAACACAGAACCCTCCCTCAAACTTCCTCAACAAACAAACAAAGCAAAAAAAATCCCAGCAAAAGCAAAAGGTTTCTTAAACAGTGGATCTGGATGTAAAATAGTTTTCAGATCATTAGTGTTGCTAAATGGGAATAAACGTACACTGCTGAGTTGCTTGCAGACTGTATTATCCACAGAAGAGCATAATCATATTACAACATAAGTCTTGCAACCTTTCACCAATGCATGCAGCCCAAGTCCGGAAGCACCAAAGACTTTTGAGGCCTTCAATCCCACGCCTGGTATAAAAGCTGATTTAATAAGAGCTTAGGGCTATAAAACAAGGTAGGCTGATTTGTGTGTGTGTGTGTGTGTTAGCAGATCCATCTGTAAGTCCCTGGCTGTAGACAGACCCACTGCAATTAACCTCATTTACAGTAATCTGCCTTTGCTCTCTGCTGGTGGAGGGATGTTGCACTCAACTGGCCTGTGCTACACACTTTATTTTACTTACAAACTGGTATTAGTGACTATCCTGCAATCAGTAGATTAGTGCAACTAGTTAGTTCTGAATCAAACAGCCATTGAAAACACTTTTTTGTTCTCATCCAGTGCAGGTTACATGTGGGTGGGGTTTGCAACATGGGACAATACAGTGAGTGCCAGAATGTTTGGATTCGTTTGGATCACAGTAAAGTGTATTAATTGTAGTATTTTTCTCTGTGATTAATAATAAACCCATAACCCTATGTATCTACTTCAAGCAGCTTAAGCAATATCCTATATGCAACACTTAATTGACTAAACTCTTGCAGTGCTCTGGTTTAGGGAGATCGAACATCTGGGGTTACAGAAGCATAATTTAAAAAAAAAATACTATGATAATAATAGCAATAAGCTTTTACCCATGTTTCCATTTCTTTTTGACTAGGTATATAGAAAAATAAATAGGTTTTAAGATCGGGAAAATATAAAAAGGGATGTTTGCCACAGTAACATCCCTTTATTAACCCAAACTGAACTACTTTGCTGACAAAAGCTACAGTGAAGGTAAATCCCCAGGGAGATGGGAGGCCTGAAAAGAAACTGAAACAACACACGGAAGAGTCAGGTGACTTCTACAGATCACAGATGTTTTTGCACACTAAGAAGTTTGGGCTATAAATGTAACTGATCCTTTATCAAACATAACCTGTTGAAAAACCAAAAAAGAGGGCCATAGCTCATGAACTGTTTATCCAATAACTGAAAATATCCACACATTAAAAGGTGAACTTAAACCCCATAATGCCATTTCACTAAGCTAGTGTTGCAGTCCAAATACTCATGCTGCACACTGTACAATATTTGCACTGTGCAAATATTTTGAATTAAAGATCAACCAAGATGAGGTTGGGCAACATCATGCAAGACTGAATTCAATCAACAAGGCTTGGCTTGGTCACACACGCTGCTCCTATTATCCTGATCCAGGAATGTCCCATTGTGTCCTCCTTGCCTCAGTCTGCCAGTTTACTACCTGGGGACTAACCGGGCAGAGTAGAGTTACACTGACACCTTATCTGCCCAGCTTGAAGGGCTGTCTTAGCAGAATAGCTGAGCATCTTTTTTCCACTGACAGGTGTGTGTGAATAACAGACACAGGATGCCATATGGAGCAAGACACCAGACTGGGGACAGCGGGTATTACACACCCAGCCCTTGCCAGGTGTGATTCTCCCAGGAAACCCAAAACAGATTCTTGTCTCCACATCAAGACAGCTTGACAGAATTTTGCTTTTATGAGATGAAAGTCTTGTATTGCCTTTCTAACTACTGAATTAAAATTGGATGAAGTCGAGATGGCAGGAGCAAGAAAGAGCCACGCCAGTCCTAACATAAAAATAGAAAACACACACCAGCACGCACGCGCACGCAAACACACACACGGACAGACACAGACAAGATTGTGCAACACCTGCAAGCCACGTTGTTGCTGCGGCTACGGAAGATTTTCAAACATCCTCTTAGCTGTATAGTTCAATGTAGCTCCCTATTTACTGACTGAATTAAAAACCCATGGCTTGTTGTCTGTGTTGAATCATTAGGATATATGCCATCACAGCAATCAGTCTCCGACCAGTAACAATTCAAAGAAGATTACTAGCTCGTTGAACTAATAACAGATCTATTCTTTTGCCAAATTTTACCTAGCTCAGGTAGCGTCACCCAACCAAAGAGTGAGCTACCCAAACAAACAATTTGGTCAGGCAAGATGGAAAGACTCAGTCTATTCCCTGGACACACACACACACACACACACACACACACACACACACACACACTGCACAAAAGCTGTTTCCTTCTAACATCATCATCTAGTGAGCTTTCGGAAAAAATAAACGTGTCTTTGCCACTCAAAGATACCAGGAAGCCAAGTTAGCTGTGTAAATTCCGTAATATGTTTCACATGAACTCCAGTCTTGCTTCCTATTCAGTTTGTCTGCACCAGCAGTTAGCGCTATGCTAGGCTAGCTAACGCTAGCTACATTGGCTAACGCTGCTAGCTAAACACACCAACAGAAGAGATGACTACCAAAACGCTGCGTTACCTTTTAAAATCTCTCATAAGCCGTCTTCTAGCCGGGGTGGACATTATTCGAAATGTAAAAAGCTAAACCGTGACCATAAAACGTATAAAATCCGAGGCCAAAACCGGTATTTCTTCCGCTTGAACCCTTTTCTTCTCCCAAAACAACTGGCTAGCTAGGTATTTATGGTGACGTCGGTCGCTTACACTGCCGGCCCAAAGTGGTACAACCCTTTTTTCATAAATGATGCTGACGTGAAAATGTAAAAGTGTTAAAAAAAAAAAAAAAAAAAAAAAGAAAAAAAGGAAGTAACAAATATATGTCGTCATGAGCCAAAATGAAACCAAATTCTGTTTTGTGTGTCTAAAGAATATTAATCCTCCTACAAAATATTTCACAACTTGACAATCTCTGAGAAATCAGGTAGCAAGGTAACCTAGTAACATTTACATTTTATTTGACAAGTTCTTCCCTTTATCGGTGAAGAGTAGTCATAATAACATATATGAACTTTTGCACTTTTGTTTTTGCTACGGAAATACAATGTATAGGTAACTGTCAATACTGAGTTTACATTGAGTTTTACACTGAGGTCATACAGTATGGTATATTTTTTCATTACTGCTCATATAGGGACGTATGGTCTTAGCCTGGATACTATACGGAAATCTCGCGAGTTTACGTTTCACATTTGAACTTATGTCAAACAAGATATGAGATAAGGTCTGGTAACATCAGGCTCATATAGTGTACCAGTGATTCCAGATAGTGGGTTTATAATAATCTTACAATACTATTTTTTTTTTAAATCTCCTTTGGTATTGCTATATCGGACTGGTATTGTGTTTGTTCATTTATTACTTTATGGTGACTTCATGGTAGGTATTGTTTAATCTCCCTTTGCAATATTCTTACACAGTTATAGGGATATACATACATTATGGTCAAATCAGTCTGTTGTCACGGTAACCACATCATTCAGGCCCCCATCTCTCCTGTTGTGTTGGCACAGTTCTCCCCATGCTATCACGATTAATAATTCTGCACTTTGGATGTGATTAAAAAAAAAGGTCTGTATGCCTGTCAGACACGTAATGTAAACACCTCCAGAGGAAATGAAAATGAATGTAGTCTAATAATTTCCTCCGAGGTAAGTAGCTCACCTTAAATCCGTGTCATTACCGCCTGTAAACTAATGAACTATGAATTTACTTAAATTTAGCAACTGCTGTGATTTCACTGGTAGTCCCTCTGTCAGTGTGCATGTTTGTACATGAGCACAAATGAGTCTGAGTCTGAATATGTGTGTGTGTGTATGTATGTGTACAGTTTAGTGTGCATTTTGGATGTATGTGGGTGTAGATGAGACACCAACAGCAGCTTCAATCGATGAGAATTGCACTGCAGCCACAAGAAATGTTGTGTTTTAAGAAACACACTCCACACTTCTCTACCAGTATTGCTTTCTCCAGCTACAAACCCACAGATGAATGCACCAAGTTCCCCCGGGGTTACCAAGATGCATTCTGGGAAATGTTGGAAAGAACTTACTGCAGTAGAAGCAGAAGAGGCAGGTTGAAGGAAATACTCAAAAAGTAAACTACATCATTTAATCACAAAACAACTCCTTGAATGCTTCAAACGTCCCAGATTGATGATGTAACAGTGTCAAAAAATATCTGAGGCTGGGTTTTTTTCATTAAGTGGGGGTATAGGGAAGCCACAGGGTTTTCATTTTTATTTAAACAGTTACAGACAAATTGAAGAAGAACAGATTTAATAAAAAGGAAGGGGAAGTCGTTGCAGAGGGATTGCATGCCAGCGACAGCATATTTCTCAGTATATCAGAGCAGGCTGCCAGCATTTCTGTTGAGAGGCATGACTCCTCTTCAAGTGTTTGAGGTGCTGAAGTGTTTTCATATCTGTCTCTGCCACAGACCTGCAGACGTGTGGGCCATCAGCTGTGTGATCACACATTTAGTTTAGGCTGTGTCTGAGTGTCTTGCCTGTGTGTGTGTGTGCGCATTAACGGTCTATGAATAATATAAAATCAGCACCGACTATGGTTGTGATGTGATTATTAAGGCAGGATCCATTTAAACACTAAACTCTAATGTTGTGAGTGTGATGAGGCTCTCAGTCTGAGTTTCGGTCTAATTGCAGCAACACATCACTCTACCACTGCAGTTCTGTTTTTGCCGCGAGTTATAATTAGTTTTAGTGGTGTTCTAGCAGTGTTGCATTAATATTTTTGTGTTTCCTGTTGCCCTCTGCAAACAAGACTTCCTATCTTGTCTCTCTGGTATTTGCATTTACAATTGTAGTTAATGATATTGCATTAATTTAAATTACTTTGCATATTAAAATCATAATAGCCTATTTATTTCATTGTATTATTTTCACCTTCGCCCCATTTTCCCTTGTTATATCTAAGCCTTGTAGACCTATATATGTAAATACAAATTTGTTCCTAAATGACTTCCTGGTTTGATAAATCAATACCAATAATTTGTGGAGTGTGTTGATTTTATTGGCATTAATCAGAACATTTATCTTAACTGCATATCAAGTTGCACATGCATAGTTGAGATGGAGCTTGTGTTTTTCTTTCAGCTTTTATTAATTTATTTTTCCTCTTTCATTTGAGTATTTGCAACAACTGCACACCACATGTGAACCATATTTAAATTTAAATGTTATCTTAATGGGGGTGTTGGCTGTGGTCGCACCGATGTATGCATATAAATATTATACTTGCAGATAACTTTATTATCTCTCACCACAGCTCAGCAGCGCTCCTCCCTGTGCAAGCACTTTTCTGGCAAAAATGTAACAGACCTTTAAACCACAGAAACAACAAGGCATATTAAAAATTCATAATGTTGCAGAGCAAGGCCACAGGTCACAGTAAGTTAGTTAGAGCAACATCCCCCCTACCAGGCCTGGCCCTCAAGGGTCCCGCAAATATAATTGTCTTTTTAAACTAGCTTAATCATTCTCTTGACCATTTTCCTGTGGGACCCCAGACTGCAGCTATCAATAGAGCCACAGGCCTGCTAGGATTTCACTATTGTGAGAATGTAGGTCACAGGGAGACAAAAGGGCTCGGCCGCAGTGTAAGTCTCTTCTGGCTCCATCAGGAATGAAGAGTATGTTCTTCCTGTAATGCATAACACATTTACATCATGTGCTGATCTCTTGGCCTGTGGGGGAGTGACGGTGCAGTGATGGATTTCATCAACACAAATAAACCTGATCTGATCTGTTGGCAAGGGGCAACAAGGTCCTAAAGAGAACTGAACTGCGGTATTCAGTCAGGGCTGGAAGGTTAATGAAGACCAAGAAAGTGGATCCTTGTTTTGTTGGATCAACTTTTTTGAGTGCTTTTAAAAGTCTGTACATTTGGCCTTACTTGAATACACTGTGCATCTGTTTGTCGAGCCGGTTGCATGAGGAGAGTGATGACCCTCTGGCTGTCAGAGCCTGGACAAAGGCCTGGATCCAGCCAAAATAGGCAGGAAGAGAATATCACTGTTGAGCTTTTATTTATTTATTTTCCAGATGCTTTTAATAGAGATGGCAAAGGACTGGTACATTGCTTCCTCTCTATAATAAACTTAGAGAGACAGTGGTGTTTTTTCCCCCTCTCTCTTTCTCTCCATCTCTCCTCACCCAGAGGGACACTGTCAACATGAACAAATATTGCTCGGAACAAATATATTAAAAAGCATGCAATGGTAGCTGCTTATTTAAGCAGATATATAATAGCAAGATTACAATATGTTCTAATAGTACATGAGCTATTATAAGCTGTTATAACAGGCTTATAATACATTTAGTCTCCTACTCAACCTGATTAGAAAGTGTCCCACCTTGGCTGTAATTTTTTATTGTTGCTATTGATAGAAGACATTGCAGTTTATTATGTGCATTAACATCAACATTACTGCATCATTATTAGACAAGGCTTTGTGATTCATTTTAAATGTTTGTCTCATGGTGGTGTTGCAGAAACTGGATTACACAGCCAGCAGATTTACCGTTACTGCAGTGCTGTGGCAGTCAGGTCAGGGTCTTGGTCAGCTGTTACAGCTCCGTGAGGGGGCATTGGTGCTTTCAGTGACTGTGATAAAGTACGAATTAATAAGAACAATGCCTTAAAGGAGCACTAAGTGATTTTACAGTGAAAATTCTTCCTGCTTCACTATAGCTGCATTTCCATAAAACATTGAAATTAATTGCAAGCTAAGAACTAAATCTTGCAAAAAAAAAAAAAATTGAGGTGTGTCTCCATAACATCTGTATAAGCGAGTAAAACTATTACGTCATCATTATCGGACTGTTGCCATGGCAACCAGTTTGTTCACTAGCGACATGGCTTGGCCTCCTCTTGCAAAGATGGACAGAATCGATCAACATAGTTATAATCACAGTTGCATTGTGCTGCTGTTTCCAGTCTCATGTTGCCGTTCCATATATGAGACAATGGAATGTGTTGATTTTTTGTACTTGTTGACGTTGCCGCCAACCACCATGACAGCAGCTCCATCTGAGGTCATCTGATCAAATCCTATGCCCATATCCTGTTTGTATATATAGTGATATTACAAATTATCACATATCTTTTATAGAGTCAAAAGTTTATCCATCAAATGAGCGTCTAAACTTTTAGTGGCATTTTTGGGGTTTCATTTGACATTTGCCATTTCCATCAGGCATTTGATGAAGAGTCCTTGAGCAGTGTGATCACACCTGCAGTTTGTGTTCTTCACTCTGAGCCACAGTGGAAAAGTTAAACCCAAACAAAACTGATTCCAGCCCCTGAGACTTTAGCTATAAACATGATGACTTTGTTCAGTTCATTTTGTTATGCTCAGCTTTCCAAACATGAGTCACTGCAGCCTATCAGATGCCAATTTCTATCTCTTTATACCCCTGAATCCTTGTATTTTGAAGTTTTTTCTTGCATTTCCAGGTGTTTCATTGCAGTTATTTGCTGATATTTGAGTCTGAATGGCATTCTCACCTGCTGAAATGAGCCAATCTATAGAAAAGAAAAAAGCGCCAAACATGCTTCCTGTGAACTGACCCTTTTACAGATGTTGGATTCAGGTGCCTAATAGTCATTGTTCACTTTGCTGTAATCATTTACCATGTTGATTTATGGTTAGTACTGTTTATTTTTACAGTGAGTCTCCATTTTTATTTTATTTTTACAGTGAACAGTGTGGAGCAGGTTATCTCAGCTCAGTGTTGCTGATACATGGAGGACAGGGTGAAGAAAGGTAACTAAAGGCACAGATAAGTGTTTAATGAAATACAGTAATGTGATTGCCTCCTGACCCCCTCTCCTAGGAAAACCCCTCCTAGATAACTAATGGGTCAGCTTAACCTGAAGCTGACAGACTGGGAGTCAAAGTCCACGAGAGGGATAATGTGAGGCAAAATCCTAATTAAGTCGACTTCAATCCTAATAGTGTCTAATGTGGCAACTGCTCTAGAAAATTTTTTGTCCACGTTCATGTTATCATTGTTATAAATGCTTCTTTCAGGACGTCCAAAACCAATTAACAATCAGCCATCCTGGTTTTTTATGATTTATAGTTCATTGTTCATTTCTGATGCAACACGAGGGCTGTTTTTAGAAATAGGTGTGTATTCCCTGTGCAGAGAGGCTGCAACAGTCATTTGTTCCTAATGCAACGAGGCTTTGAAATTGAAAACAACGGGGTTGTACCCGACACAGTGTGGTGATGGAGTGAAAGGGCAAGTTCATTTACATAATTCAGTGTATCCATAACTAACTTAAAGTTTGGACCACATCAAAATTCTCCACCAAAATGTATTCTCTTTTTACCCTGCACATAAACAAAAAATCCAAAATTAAAAGCATTTCTCATATATTTTATTTTAGTTTTACAAGTAGAGAAGTTTTTCAAGATAATTTTAGCTCAGTCTGATTTTTATTTTCTTTTTCAGTTTATAGCTATGTGTTCAAATGCCTAATATTTTACTTTTTAGCTGTGCCACTTGGCCAAGAAAACATCTGAGCGAAACTCTGGCGCACAGTGAAAAAACAACAGGATCTCTTCAAACTGTATCTTGGGACTCACTTTGTGGTGAAAACAGCATTAATGGTTTACCAGCAGAATGTTTTACTTTTCAAAGTTGCTCCAGAGGAGCCAAACACAAATGGATTTGCGCGCCAGCTGGCCTGCTGAATAATCTGTGGGAGCGGTGTGTATTAAACTAATGTTGTCTTCAGGGAGACTGGAAATGGCAATAACATTGTTCAAGCCCTGACATGCCCTGTATGAGAAAAAAACAAGCTAATGAATTAATAAGTTCCTCTTTTACAACATAGTTACTGTAAATAACTGTGGTTCTGCATAGCTCAGGAGGCACAGCATGGTACTGCACTGTAATGCTGCCATAATGTAAATGTATGGACTCATCATAATGTCTCAGATTGGTTAAGACAAATTGATTTTTACAGTTCTGTCTTTAAAAGGGGAATGTGAATGGGGTTTGTACATTTTGGACTGATGGTGGCGCTACAGTAAAGGTCATGAGGTCACTTAATTTCATCCTATCATTTGCATGAATGTGCTTTCCAAATTTCACAGCTATCCTATTGATAATCTATTTTGAGATTTTCCAATATTCAAATTTTACATTTTGGAGAGGTGATATCTTCTTTTGGGGAGCATGAATTCACTCAACAAATATCACAGAAACCCACTGATTACGTTTTGAGATATGTCTTGGGATATCTATTTTTCTAAAAAAAATCTGTGGATAAATGAATCCATCAAAATAGTCTATAATAATATCATTAGTACTTAGTTGCAGGACATCACTTCCTGCTGGTTTATGAAGGCTCAGTTCCCTGAAAAGTGAGGAGAGAGAGAGAGAGAGAGAGAGAGAGAGAGAGAGAGAGAGAGAGAGAGAGAGAGAGAGTGTTATGTTTGCTCATCTTTTGTGTTTGGTTAGCATCTGTGTACAGCCTTGTTTAGAGAAGCATTTAACTTAAACTGTGTGTGTGTGTGTGTGTGTGTGTGTGTGCGTGTGTGTGTGAGAGTGTGTGTGTGTGCGCGTGTGTGTCTTGTGAGTGACGCACTTTGACCTGCTTTCGTAGAACACAGGCAGTGTGCAGCTACCTTGTGATTGCATCAAACAGCTGTTGCCAGCTCACAGTTTGGTGTCGTCTTAGCATCAAACTGAACTCGCCTGCAGACTGTGTGTCCTGCTGTGGCTCCACTGCTCACACCACAACTGACTTTTATCAGTTGTTCTGAGCCCTTCGTCAAACTGATAATTCCTTTGATTAAAATCTAAAACAGCTGAGATGTAAGACAGAGTGAAGAGAGTAACACAGGTCATTGCATGTTTCAGCCTTTACTGCATATTTGTCCATATTTTTAATTTCATGTTGATATTTTTAAGCCACTACTTCAGGCCTGCAGCTCTGTTTTTCTTCCCCAGTATTGGCACTGGGAATTTTGTGCTCTGTTAGCTGGGCAGCATCACAAAAACCAGGAAGCTGCCATTGAAAAATCTCATTGGAATCTGAAATTATCCACCATTTTTATCCATCTTCATTATCAAATTTTCAGACATTTAAGCAAAAATCTAATAAATTAAAGTAAATGTCATCATGTTATATGACTGAAGAAAGATTCAGAATAATTTCAATAGCAGATGGGGAGGCAATTTGACTTCAAAAGGAAATCAAATTTGTGTTTCTTTTTTAAAATTTCGTTTCATCTCAAGTTTTATTTATTCATTAAATTGTTAATTAACTGATTAATTTAAAGGGCGTCATGTATTCCACAGTTTCCCTAATGAAAAGATGAAGTGGATCTTCCTGACTGCAAGAACAGCTCACCCTGAAAGAATTTCATTAGTCTGGGCATCAGCGGAGAGTTTTAGTGTCCAGTGGTAAAAATAAAAGTGAGTTGAAATGCTGGCTTGGAGGATTTCCCACCCTGACACCCCGGAGAAAAAGGGTCAGATTTAAAGATAGTGAATATCAGCACAAAATATTGGCTCTTACAAAATATCAGCATTGGTATCCACCTTCAAAGATCCATACTGGTCAGACCTTGTTTTGTAGAAATTGAGTTCTAATCTTTATAGCTAAGTTCTCAACCAAAAAGCTTTAAATGCCTTCGTCTGACAAATGTGTGATTGATTTTGAGTGGCGGCTCATGTGGGCTTATTGTTTGCATAAAAAAAAAAAAAAAAAAAAAAGAACAAGGGAGGGTTTGTCTGACTCATTGCAGAGTCACGTCGTCATTTCACTTCAGCGAGCACAGATCAGTACAGTCAGTACATCAGAGCGGAGTCACAGAGAACAGAACAGGATAAAAAAAAAACAGGGTAGGATTTAGCATAGAAATAAACAAAACAGAGGAAAACCAAACATAGCTGGAGGACACAGATGAAGACAAGACAAAACAGACTGGATTGTCCCAGGTCAGATCACAACAGAGCAGAAGAGATCAGAGCAGAAATGTTAATCAAATGTTGATGAAAAACCACATTGGATTCTACAGGTTTTGTAATATTTCTGGTTATCAGTTTTTAGCTCTTGGTGAATTGCGATACTTTTTTACTTCCTCCTAATAGGATGACTCCTCCTGACTAAATACATTTGTCAGCTAATAGTCTTTTCTGTCTGTTTATATCTGTTTTTTTTTTCATACTGTTGTGAAAATGACTGCAAATTACTTGTGAATTTAACTGTGATAGTAGGGATGTGCTAATGTCTTACAAAACAGCTGGGTGAAAAAATATGTCCTAAAAGACAAAAGGAAAAGACTGATAATTAAAACAACCAAACACAAAATGTGTTAGATGATTGTAGACTCTAATGACTGATTAATTGACTTAGAAGATAATAATTAAAAAAACAGCTGTAGAAGTTAGGAAGTGATAAAACCCTAAAAACCGTAAAATACACAATTAATTTACATTTATATTCAAGAAGAGAACATTTCAGTAGTGTGCATCAATATACATATATAATGTGAATAAATCCTTTGGACAAATAAACAGAAAAGTTTTCTGACATTTTCACACCTCAGCATTTACAAAGTGTAACCTGAAATGTGTCCATTGTTAAATAAAAGTGTGAAGAATATCTAAATCTTCTACTCAAATAGAGGAACTTTCACTTTGCTGACATTTTGCAGAAGTAGGTGTAAAATTACTGGTGTAAAAACATGTAGCTTATTTAAAATGTAGTCAAAGGAGAAAGTGTGAGAGGACAGTGACTACATACTAGGTTGTTTAAAAAATAAATGCATTGAGGAAAATGTGCACTCTGTAATGGATATGTGATTCTAAATGTAGCAAAGTGCAATACAACTGTAAAAACACACTTAAGTAAAGTAAAAAAGTGAGATTACTGATTACAAAACAGTGCAAGTAAATAACAAGCTGCTCAATTGCAATAACAGCAATAAAGTCTTTACTTCCATCCTCGTTGTCAGGTAATAAAGAATATTCACACTCCAGATAATGTGGACCGGCTGTGCTGCTGCAAATAGACTGGAAACATGCAAGCTAATTTAAAAAAAAACAAGTATTTTTTTTTCTTAAGGGTTATTGTTCTCTTGCTAAATTTCCTGTGTGTGTCGTGTTTTTCTGCTGTGGCCTGCTGATGAGGAACAGCCTGGACTTCCAGTTTATGGACGGCAGATGGAGCTCAAGAGCTCCGTAATCTGCCGTTGTCATGGTTTCCTGTATCCTAGAGACACTCTGGATACTGATTGGTGGAAAGAGTGAGAGCGAGAGAGAGAGGAGAGAGAAATTAAAATCCCTCTTGGAGAAAATAGTGCAGAACTGGCAGGAGAATTTGTAACTGTATATCATAAATAAGACAATGTCTCAATGTACCTCCTTTAATTTGAATGAAAGTTTCCTTACTTGTTATTTACCTTTAAATGTTTTGTATTTACCTGATTTACCCAATACACTGATTATTTGCCTTATGTATTTTGTATTTGAATCCTGCTATATTATTGAATTTATGCTTTTGCAACACATTTTATCAAAATGTCCTGCCAATAAAGCTTCACTGACATTGACGTCTCACTTACAGCTCCCTCTTTGTCTTTACATTGTACCTGCATCACTGCATCTCATGTAATGTGTAAAAACATCATTTGCATATAAACACATACACTGCCAGCTGCATACAGAGAGGGAGAGTAATATTAATAGAGGGAGGGAAAAGGAAATAACTGTGCTCCATTTGCCTCTGTTACTTTTGCTGCTGCCGAGACCTAGTTTCCCTTCAGGGATCAGTGAAGTGTCATCTTAGATGTTGTGCACGTAATATATGTGTACAAATACATTCATGAGAAAAACTGGAATACAATAAAGCAGCAGATTAAAAGGACAGATTTCTTTTCTCTCTCTCTCTCTCTCAGACTCTCTTTTTCTCTCCTTTTTTGGAGTTTCTCCAGGTTTTGTCGAGGGTAACCATCACATGACTTGACACTGCACCACTGATGTAATGTTATTTACGCCTGATGAGCTTCCTCGATAAAGCCAGCGCTTTAAAGTGAGATCCAGCTGAATTCACGGGATGCAAAATGTCTCCAAGCCCCTTCCCTCTCCTGATCTGCCCGAGGTCAGACGCCGAAACATCAGCCAACCATCTTGATCTCTTCCTCTGCCGCATCACCTGTGATCATGTATGTATGACAGTGATGCTTACAAGGGGGATCAGCCATTTCGCCCTGATTGCTTGGCGCCGACATCTAACATGTGGCCGGTATCTGCCCTGTTGGAATTGAAAGGGCTTTTATCCAAACCTCCCTGGCACAGAGAGAGAATTTAAATTTAGTTGTTGAACAGCAGCAGCAGGTACCTCTTTGTATCAATCGACACAAACAGCTTTGATAACCATCTGGGTACCACAGCAGAGACCAAAACCCGCCAATGAATTGGAGCCATTTGGCTGGTGGCGGATAAAAACTGATGTGCCAAATGTATCCGGGTCTATCATTAATGGGGTGTTGGAGCTCACAGCGGCTCCATCCCTCTACACTGTGGCTGACAGTTGTGTTACTTTGGATTAAGGCCCTGTATTGTGTTACATGTCTCTGCCTGCTGCCTCTTTGTTCGGTGAATGTCAACATGTCATCAGCCCCATATCTCTTAAAGTTTTGGAACGCCCTGTCATCGCTGGAGACGTGCAAGGCATTGTATCACGCTAAATAAATAAATAAAGCCTCTTCCTGTGCTACATAACTTGGGGCCGTATTTTATTTGTGCAACTGCGGTGGCCAACCCCAAAGCCTCAGACACACCGGATGCATCTTTGCATTGTTTTGCACCAACAGATCCATTCATTTTCAGTGTTCAGCACATCTCCAAGGCAACATATCTTGAAATCTATTCAGTGGATTGCCATAAAAGTTGGTGAGCACGCTCATGCTCCCCAGAGGATGAACCCTGTTGACTTTAGTGAGCTTATAACCTTTCCTCTGGCATCAAGACAATATGTTAACTTTGCACAGAGCATATCACAAAAATATTTGGTGAGGACACCCATGCTCCGGAAAGGAAGATTCCTCTTGTCCGTAGTGACTCTATGATATCTCCTCTAGCACCACCCTCAGACCAAACATTTAACTTATCCCTAAATGTGTGGATTGCCAAGTAATTTGCTAAGTGTGCTCATTCTTCTCAGGGGACAAACCCTGCCAATTTTGGTGAGAACATTCATTCTCCCCACACAATGAACCCTGTCAGTTTTAGTGACCTCATGACATTTCGTCTAGTGCCACTTTCAAGCCATAATGTCAAATGTATGCATGAGATATCACTTAATCTAATGAGTGTATTGTCATGATATTTGGTAAGTTGCAATCATGCTCCCTAAAGGAAGATTCTTCTTGATTGTGGCGACCCTTTCCAAAATGTCGGATTTGATATCTCAAAATCTATTATGGAGATTTCCATGAAATTTAGAAAGCACATTCATGCTGCCAATGGTGACATCATGACCTTTCCTCATGACTTCTTGTGCCACCTTCAGGTCAAAATGTACAAACCCCACTCTCCCGGTGCTTGCATTGCCCCGACGTGCACCGAGCCAGCAGGGCAATGGTGGAGGAGGAAGAGGTGGTTACAAAATCGTGTCCTATTTTATTTGCACTTTACAAAGTGACACATGCACTGGAATTTGACCCCAAAACACAGATAACGCTCAAAATTAGAGGACATGAGGAATGAAGCCGGGCCACATGACGTGCAGCCTTAATGCTTCAGTCTCCCTGAAGGTACTAATGTTAAAGTATGAAACTAAAAACTTGATATTACATGGTCACATTTTGCAAAGTGACTTTTGTTGTATATGGAGAGGGAGATGACAAGTTTCCTGAAGGCATGTTACATATAAAACCACTTTATTCAGTTGTGAGCCAAGTGGGTCAAAATGAAGCTGTGGCCTATTTATTTGTACTTACAAGATGGTTTAGGCAAAAAATGCAGAAAGATAAACCAAATAAAGGCAAGATGGTCATATGAGGAGGGTTGATGAGCTGTGTGTGTGTGTGTCATTTTGGATGCCTGCCCGGTCAGCTGGCTGAGGGAAACGACGACCGCAACAATCAGACAGCCTGAGTTTCCAGAGTGATGGATGACATGTTAATGCGGAAAACAACAATCCAAAATACAATTCAGAGAACGCTTATCATGATCTAAAACAGGCAACCGGGTCACCAGAGACCGACTCAGAACAAGGTGGGGGAAGAATCTTTATGATGCCCCCAAAGACCAGACATGTTAGCAGCTTTTAATATGGAAAAACTGAACCAAAGCACTGCATCATGACCCAGAATAGACTACCTGGAAGTTTTTTTGTTTTGAATATTGATCCTAAACATGCCTGAGAGAATATTTATAATGTAGGGGTGTGAATCTTTGGCTTAACATTGATGCAATTTGATTATCAGTTGGCCATTTGCTGAAAGAGTAATTTTAGTTGATTCAATTCAGTGATTGTAGCCAAAATTTTCTATCCATTAATAAACATGTGCAACAATGTAAGAAAACTTTATTAACAAAAAGTTGCAGTAATATATTCTGTTAGATCAACACAACATTAGGTCTTTGACTCGATTTAAAGCATTTTTCATATCATTTCAGGCTGAAGTGATTTCAATTTTTTTTTTAGCATATCGATTATGTTGAATCAGCAGAACTCATAATCGATGCATCAGTGCAATGAATGAGTCATTACACCCCCACTGTAACAGCATAGCTAAGTAAAAGACTCACTGAAAACACAGTCCTGAAATGGTTGCATGTTAGGTTAACGTGCCTTTGTTCCTCCCTGTGCAGAGCAGAGCACGGCTGTCTGTTTTAATGTCAGCTTGCAAACACAGATTTGCAATTATGAGGAAACCGCGGTAAATGAGGATGATTACATGGTTTGTTGCTGGAGAGGAGGCTCAGTCAGGAAAACAGAGAGGAGCAACAGCACTGTCTGGCTCGGCCCGGCACATCTGAATCTCTCTCTCTCTTTTCTTTTTTTATAAACAATTAATTCAGGCAGTGCATCATTACAGCGCACACACACGTCCTCTGTGGGCTTTGTGGGGTTGCAGGAGGAAAACAGAGCTGGAAAGCAGAGCTAAAACCAAACAAAAGAAATGACAAATTCACTTTGATTTCAGAGGCAAAACATCTCCCTCAGTGCCAGATTACATATAATGGGAATACAGTAATCTGATTACAAAAATGGTGACTGGAATTTGTATTAAAAAACAAAGGTTGGCTATTAAACAAAGCTACTTAGGCTGTGACAGTAGAGGCTAATACAAGATGCATTTTGATAGAGTCCATACATGAAATCCACAAATCAAGTGTGGATTGGATTTTCTACAGGTAATCAGTAATCTGTAATGGATTAACCTTCCCAGTCTGCAACACATTTTTAAGAGAAAAAAGGAGACCTTCCCTGCTGTTAAATTTAAGCATATTGCCCGCTGCCGCCTCCATTTGTCATCCTCCTTTCATCTTGCCTGCCGTTTCATCATGTTTACAAGGGCACCCAACAGGATTAAATTAAGATATGATGATTATTAATTAACATGATACTTGTGCGTGTCTCAGAGCGGCGGTGGCGGCCCTGAAAGGACAAGGTGGCTCAGCCTTTGATGGTTGTTTTGTTTTTGATGTTTGTGACTCCGGCGGCGGCGATGTGGCTGAGGCCGAGGGTTTGTGACTCGCATGGCAGGCCAGCTGAGCAAAAAAAAACAAAAAACACGTGTAACGGAGCTGGAGGTTCATGTCATGCACACACACACACACACACACACACACACACACATACACAAACAGAAATGAAAACAAACATAAACAGATCCACATACAGTCCCCTAGACAGTGTTTAGTCATTCAGTTTAAAGTGGAATTAATTTATGTATGAGTCCTATGAATTTCTTTTATGTAGTGGTGTGCCGGCGCAACTAAATCAGCTTTTTTCAGGACGGGGTGTTTGTCAAAAATATCCAAATGTAAAGTAGGACAGTAAGTCCCAAGAATCATCTGCAACAGGTTTGTGATGCTCTTCTTTATAGATTAAAAGGCAAGGATTAAAAACAGGACATAGGCTTGACACATTTAGACTTTTGTTTGAATATGATAAAAGTGGGAATATGAAGTGCTGACACCCATTATTTATCTCCTGATTCACAAAATGAAATCAGGTGTGAGGTGAGGTGTGTAGCCTCATTACGCCACACAGTGCAAAGAAGGAATTACGGGAAGGAGAGGCGGAACAAAAAGGAAACGATACGTATCACAAACACGACACAACAAACCAAACATGCCCACATACCAATCTATTGAGTCTTATGAATTTTATCAGCATGATTTAGGAGTGTCTTGTAATTTCAATGGGAGGGGATTTTTTATTCCAAAGCAGAACAGAGGTCAGAAACTGAAGCCACAAATCTCAAGACCTGGTGAAGTTAATTGAAAAGGTCAGAGTACAGCCAAGTGATAAAGTGACATTATATCAATATAGTGTCGTCTTGTCCTGGTTTTAAAGGTTGCATTGCAGTAAAGGGATGCAATTTCCTCAACTTATTAGACTGTTCTGGCTGTTTTATTATTTGTTTCTACCAGCTTGGTCATCACATAATTTTTAATCA
Organism: Holocentrus rufus; assembly: GCA_900302615.1. Taxonomy (NCBI): domain Eukaryota; kingdom Metazoa; phylum Chordata; class Actinopteri; order Holocentriformes; family Holocentridae; genus Holocentrus; species Holocentrus rufus. Next base: position 20,724 of record OMLF01018531.1, read on the forward strand.
AAAAATGTCCAAACTCAGTAACTTTTACTCCAATTTAAATCAGCTACATTTCACTTTTACACAGATACTTTGACTTAAGTAAGATATCAGCAAAGAAACAATACTTCTACTTCAGTATGATCCTCTAGTACTTTTTTCCATGAATGATTGGTATTGATTGATAAACCCATCAACCCCTTGTGGACATATTATGGTCATTTTGTGCTATGGGGCAGTAAAAATTGTGCGTAATATCCCTTTAATCATTAATAGAACCTGACACTTACACCAGCTGCTGAATGCAATACTCCTCTCCAGTTATGCTGCCACCTGGCACTCTGCTTTACAAACAGCCCTGACATGTAAATGGACGGCTCTATTCTCCTGGTTAAACCTGCGGCTGCACGCTGTGGGCTCTGATGCACAAATTTTATTCGGATTTTACAGAACCAGTGCCGCCCTTGGCCTACACCAGCATTAATTTAACAGGATAGTATGACCCTGAGGGAGCTTTGCTGTTGAAACATTGTTATGTAACGACCTAATACATTCGTGCATCAGAGCTGCGAATGCAACATCTTTCATGAAAGCTTTTAGTTCTGCTGCCACTACAGGTTTGAGTTTGACCTATTTCTAAATTTACTTTTCTCTTCAAAAGGCCTGCAGGATGAGTGGAGGTTTCATATCTGTGGTTTTTTTATTATTACACATATCATCGGAGTAATAATGTAAAGGTGATTGTGAATAGGTTGTAGTTGTCAGAGTGTTCATATGGAGATAATCTGAATTCTTCTTGTCTTCCTTGACACTAAAACCTGATGTTTACCATTCAAGTTTTAAATTGCTGTCACATTGTCTATGTTTGGTAAGCTTTGCACAAAAAGAAAAAAATACACCACAAAAGCATAAAATGGACCCAGAAATGCAAAGAACATCATCAATAGCAATTTTTCAAGTGTTTTGTGTGGATCTTTCCTTCATATTTTTGAATTTTTAACATTCCTATAGTCAGTCTAACCCTGGAATCCTGACTTGTGGTTATATTACAAATATTACAAAATCTTTTTATTATTGTTATTATCTTCTGTTAGCTAAGCCGATCAAACAGTGAAGGAGGGAACAGAATGGTTGTGGTTTCCATTTGCCTCCACAGAGCAGGGATCACAGTGATGTTGTATGCTTGCTGATGTGCAACAAATAACTGTAACTGGTGTCTGTAGCATTGTTTCAAATTTAAAGGGGAACAACACTGAATTTCACTCCCCTTTGTCTTTGAAAAGTCTTGTTTGCAGCAATAAAACATCCGCAATTATCACTGAAGCGCAGCCAGCGTGGCGGCGCAGGAGAGGTGTCGGGAAAAAAAAAACGCTCAAGTCAACTTTATGCAAATTGCAGGCGCCTGCAGCGAGTGTCGACAAATGTGTTGCCAGGTGTCTGTTTGATTGACGCCTGCTCATGAAACACCCCCATCCAACTTGGGCATGTTTCACCACAGAAATAAAGATCGACATGGAGGAAAAAATTGACTGTCGCCTCCTCCATTTTCCCCATTATCTATCATGCACAGGCACAAATTAAAATGTGCAGCAGCATGGAAAAAAAATGAATTTGCCCACATCCAAAGTCTTGGGTCTGTGTTTTTTTAGGTTAAGGGGAGAGTTATTAATGCCCATAAATATTAATTCATCTGGTGTTGGTCTGGAGTAATAGCCTGTGTGAATTATTAATCTGAGATTCACTCCCGACTTTAAGTACTGCCAGGGAAAATAATGGAAGCAATGTGCAGGCGGTAAAGACACTTGCTTTAGGGTTCAAATCACTTGAAAATATATATATACCTATGATTACCTATGATTTTTTTTCTAGCATTACAGAGAAAGCAACCTTGCCCCAGATATTCTCTGTTGGTAACCGAACAAAACAGAGAAATCCAAGTGAAGTAAACAAGTGGAAACTGAAGAGCAGCAAACCACAGAACAACATTTGCACACTTATCCTTTCTGTAAGAGGTCTGCAATTGTGGGATGCATTACCACCTAATGAAAAAAAAAAAAACTAACAGAGGCACAGAAATTCTGTGGTTTAAGTCCTTGAATCAACATGTAAAACAGTGGCTGAAACAGAAACAAACCTGTGAACACTGGCACACGAGGATTCTGGGAATCTACATATATAAATATTAATGTTTCCGCACTATTTCCATTGTTTCTGTACTTACTGGTTTAACTCAAAAGCCTAGCCAGGGACAGGGATTGCAAATTAGCCTTGGCTATAGACTCCTGATTGCATGGAATCTGTTTTGCATTTTATACATGAAATGATGTTTAATGCATTTGTCCCTGTCAAATAAACAAGTCAGCAAATAAATAAATAAATAAACAAACAAATATGTGTGGTTACAGAACTACATTTCCTGTGAAATGCCTCTTCACCTTAAGGAGTGAACCAAAATTATAGCACCTTCGTCTCTTGATGGGTGACAGTGTACTCTAGCCAAAGAACAAACACCATAACAATCAGTAGCTATAAATGTTTCATGGTGCAGTGTTAGCTTGTGGGTTTATGTCTCATTTTGTTCCACACTGACATCACTTCAACACATTTAACAACAGTGTGTCAAGGAAACTGTGATGTGACTTTGGCTCTCTGTAATGCAGACTGATACATCATGTATACCTTCAGAGTTGATAATATGTACAGAGAGGCAGCTGAATAACCTTTATTTGTAAGTGAATGAAACGAATCCTCAAATTCTGAATACAAAACATCGAGATTATTCTCTATAATTCTCTTTTTATAATTTGGCCTGCAGTTAAGCCCTGGCAGTGTTGCCAAAGGGGGAAAACATAGATAACAAGCTCTTGCTTCACATGGGAGTGATGTATTCTCTCTGGTATCTTGGTAACTTCTTTCTGTTAATCGGCGAGCCAATCAAAGCGCAGAGAAAGCAGCCGACTGAGCCAATAGCAGAGCTGCTGTCATCAGTCTCCGGCTGCTACTCAGGCCGGGCGGCGCTCTGCGGCTGCGTCAAGCTATACACAAACACCCAGAATAAGACCGGAAGTACGGTGATTTACAGTTTAAAGTAGCGGAAACAGATTCAAAAGGGCATACAGGAGTAGACGTTTTGTTATTTTTCTAAAGTTTTACTTGAGAGGAAGTACTAAGCATATACTCTGGAGTAAGTAAACAGGAGGTCGTTAAAAAAAAATAAATAAATAAAAAAAATATATATATATATATGTATATATATATGTATGTAT
>OMLF01018534.1:0-13022 GCA_900302615.1 Holocentrus rufus
TCAAAGTTCCCGAGGAGATGAAGCGATGTTTTTAAAAACACAATAAGACAATTAGACTCCTCTATAAACTAATTACTGCTGCTTTAATTCCCTTTCAGATTAAACCACAATTGTAATAAGAGGACGTCTCAAAGGAGATGTTTGTAAGCAGGGAAGGAAAGGCACATTTGTAATTAAAGGTGGAATAATATTTTTCTCATTAAACAAATATTTGCACAGCAGATAAAGGTGCAGACATCCGCTCGGCAGTCACTCGTAGGCCGCTGTCTCTCTCTCTCTCTCTCTCTCTCTCTCTCTCTCACCTATTTGTATGGTAAAGGGTGAGAGGAAATGCTGCTGTGCATCCCCTGCAGAAACACTGGTGCAGAATAGCAGGCGGCTAACAGGAGGTGAGTCAGTCAGCGGAGCATCCAGAGGCGTCTTCCCCGACAAGATATTAAGACGCAATCTTGATGAGCGCGGATTGTTTTGCTCTGAGGGGAAAAAAGTGGGACACTTAACTTACAAAAGAGAACTTTTGTTTTATTCCCTCAATGTTATTATTATTGTGAGAAAGCTGCGGTAATGTTATTATTGCTCGGATCCACCCCAGGGTTTTGCCATGCTGTCAGCTAATGTTGATGATGCCCTCCCCTCAGTCTCGGCTCCGCACACTAACAGCATCGCTTTTGATGGACTCAAAACAACTAGTTTCAGCACGACTGATTCTCTCTTATCATAATTTGATTATTTTAATGATCTTGTTACTAAACTTGAGACACTACCCTTGCATACACCCTGGGGGAAGCCACGGTTGAATGCATTGTATGAATCTCACATGAGGCTCTGGAAATGTCCAGTGGTGACAATATACAGTAGTGCGTTTACCCGCTTGTGTGTGTGTGTGTGTGTGTGTGTTTATGCATGTATGCAAACAGCCCTGTGTGCAAGTGTGTCACTTTCCGCAGACAAACACAAGCCAGCACCGCCAACCACGGCCATTTGGCCTGACATGAAAAAAAAAGAAAGAAAAAAAGAAAGGGTTATGGAAAACTATTAGCATAAAACAGACCAATGCATTATCAGTCAAACACAAGAGCCAGAGGGGGCTTGATTGTGGCGTTTCATCATCGTCTATTGAATTATCTGGATTAATTTAACGCATTTAGGCCTGTGTGTTTTCCCCAGCTCACAAGTCTCCAGTCTCTTCGTTAGCGATGATTACACTAAGTGGGTCATCTCCTTCTGAGCTCTCCCTCTCTCTCTCTCTTTCTCTCTCTCTCCCTCTCTCTTCTCTCTACTCTCCCTACATAGCATTAGCATTTTCAACTTCTTAAACAAAGTTTGGCAAATCTAATGATATAAACGTCGTGATTCACTCTGTATTCTGCGGATGAGAGCCTTGAAAAGCAGGCGGTTGACTCACTCAGATGGAGAAAGTGGAGGAGTGGAGCGAGAGAATAGCAGGGTTGAACTGGAGGTTCTCAAACTCAGCTTAAAATTCACTTTACTTTCTATATGTCACACGCTGTAAACTCTGAGTCACAGAAACCTGTGTGTGACGCAGCGTTTTCAACCTCTGTGGGCGCCGCCGGTCAGTGGAACACTCCGACAATGGGCTACAACACAATAAATCACAAGTCGAGCTGGATTAGATTGAACAGAGTAACCCAGATTATGTAACAAATCCCAAATACTTTATTCCAGAGATTCTGCAAGAGGCTCCGTCGAGTTACAGTCTGTTCCCAAAAATTCAAGACAAGTCATTTCACAGAGCAAACGGAAACACATCAAACCAACTGCTAATAAACAAACAAAATGAATCAAACGGTTGCCATGGTAACAGTAGTCTCAACTCAAATTTAGCTTAGCAGTGGTGGTGGTGGTGTGTGTCAGAGGTGTCTCAGTCTTTTTTTATTTTTATATTATTAACAGTCTTACATAAGACTGGCCTAACTCCATCTAAAAATGTAAAACCTATTCAGGCTGTACATTTAAAGGCTTAAAGAAATACTTAAGCCTTTAAAAAATTATATATTTTGTATCATTTCTTGTAGCTACTTTGGTTAGCCTGGGGATGATCAGAAACCAAACAGCAGGAAAAGGATGTGAAAATATAGTTTCAAAGTGGTTTATTTAGCTTTTTTTTTTTTTTTTTTTTTTTTAGCAAAAGTACATTGGTTTAGGACGTTCTGACATATCGAAACAGTTTTTTCAGATTCTTTTTTGCTGCTGTTGGCCAAAGTCGCTGATCATCTCCTTCTGAACAGAAGTGGCCACAGATTCTGGAACCGTTTTTCTCCGTGAGGCGTTTGATTTAAACTTTTTCGTTGGATATTCAACAGAAGTTGGGGTGAGTAGACGATAAAAAAAGATGCGGTTTTTCAGTGAATTACTTCTTTAAACTAAGTTCATGCAGCTGACCTCCACCACAGCGCACAAAAGGACTCAAACAGTTGTATCAGTCGCAGAGTCAAGTCAGGTCAGGGGAATAAGACACACTGACAGAAGAATTGAGTCACAGCGTACACCCACTCCATAGCTGCTGTTACTTGGTCTCACCCAGGAGAGAGGCTGTCTCAGCTGTTGTGGCAAAACCTCACAGAGGAAATATGGCTGTTAAGTCATTAGCCAGCTCATTAGCACTTTGTTTAATTGGTGTCTAATTGATCATGGATGTTTTTAAAAGGCGTGAACCTCAAGGGTGCGTGGCGACACTGGCAGACTCTCAGGAGAGACAGGAGGCGGGTGTAAATCTATGAATAAACTCGCAGTGTGGATGCTGTGCCGTGCCGCTTTGAGGAAGACACACACACACACAAAAAAAAAATCTTAAACTAGACTTCAGAGTGAAGATTTTGTATAGATCAGTGTGCGTCATGAAGGGTCAGTCAAGGGTCTTTTGAGTCAGAGCTGCGGGTTTAGTCTCACTGGGAGACGGGAAGGAGAATTGGGGGAATCTGAGAGGGGAAATGTGAAGAAGTGCAGCTGGAGGAAAGAGGAGAGGAGCGGTGAAAGGGGTATCATCTATTTTCAGTCCCTCTCTCTCTCTCTCTTCCTCTCTCTCCCTCCCACACACACACACACACACTGGTTGACCACAGCGTAACCTCACCTTTAATCTCTATTTTCAGCCGAGCAGCGCAGCATCTCAGGTGGGCTTACAGGGAAAGACATTCATGACTCACGGGGATTGACCTCTTTTTATAAGCACCTTCTTCCTTTTCTCATTTTATTTTGTATATTTTTTACATCCTCGGCTACCTCCCGACAAAGACGAATTCGATGTGTACAAAAAGAAATGAAAAGAGAACGCAGCAGGGCTCAAACCTTGTACAACTCAGGGTTTACTAAGCCGTTATTACGCTGCTTTCTAATTGGTTTAATTCAGCTGAAAATAACTTTAAAGAGCTGTTTCTTGTGTAGCAGATAAAAGACAAACTCTCAATGGGCAAAGCAAAAGTTCAAAGCCCCAGGCCAATTCAGATCGCTCATTCTTTTACAAGGCTTCAGCGTTCTACCATACATAATCAATGGCCTCTTCATGATACTCTTTGTAACTTAATAGTATGAATGGTATGAAGGTATTTGGAAACGTGCTCCTGCATCACTTTCTCCTATTTCTCCTATTTTCCTGCTCTTTTTTTCCCCACCACCATCGCGCTCCACTATCTCTCCCCCTGTCATCCTGTGACGAGAGCTCACCTGTGAATAATTCATGAGGAGCGGCACATACGATTACGCTGGTTAAAAAGTAATGAGGCGTCGCCGTAATAAAAGGTTGTCTTGAATTGTTTTACCAAGTGTCTCGCGCACAGCCGTGTTGCGGCTGGCCCCCGAGTTCACATGAAAGCGTCTCCTTGTCGCCCCTGACAGGGAGAAGCGGCGAGAAAGAAAACAAGAAAATAAAACCGCGGCCCGTGGAGCAGGTGGTTGGAAAACAGGCACGGCAGGAGCCCCCCTGCGCGGCGGAGTGATCTAGCCCGGGCTATGAGCTGTCATTGGGGGCTTTTCATGTCTGAGCTCAGGAAAGATCAGTAGACTCCCCGTCTGAGCTCGGAGCCCTTTGATAATCGATGGAGCTTACGGTGGTGTTTTGTTAGGACGGCGACCGCTCATGGCCCAATCAAACCGCTCTGTTGTCCTCTCTTGTTTGTCGCGGACTGTTTCCTGCGCGACTTAAAATGAGGCCTCGCGTTTTATGAGCGTGTCAATGTCGACAGCGAGGAGATACGTTGGTGTTACAAAGCTCCTCCTTTTTGCGTTTCTGTACAATATCTGTTTTTGACACAGCCTGGCATTGTTATCTCTGCGCGCGATACAGATGTACAAGGCTGACACCGTTTTTACATAACCTGCACTTACTCTCTGTGACACACTTTGACGGTTGGATGGTTGCACTGAATCAACTTCTTCATGACACAAAGAAGGATTAATGCGCCATTTGTCACGCTCCCTGTAATCTGTCAGATATTTTAGAATTACAAGTGATCAAATATTCCAGAAATGCAAGACAAGCAGTGACAATGGACCTCGAGTTAATGAGATTTGCTAATTGGTTTGCCATCAGAGGAGACGTGCGTCAGAGCTGGCAACAGAAAAACATTATGATTTCAAAGATGTCCAATGGAAAATGTGTCAGAAACGGCCCCATCTTAATCTCAGGTATTCCCCCAACTCCAATCTATTTCTAGCCCACAAATCTATTATTCAGTGGCTCTGAATCTAATTAAGTATTGAACATGCACAGATGGTGCTCTTGACCTCCTGTGAGTGCTGTGCATTGTGTGTTTATGCAGCAACAACTGACACACACATGTCCCTGTGTGCATGTGAGCATACATGGGTGTGCTTGTGTGTTGGCGCACGGACTTTGAAGGCGAGGGCATACCGCTGTGTTTATGCTTGCACGTGTGTGTGTATTTGTGCATGCATGCGTGTGTGTGTGCGCTTGTACTCTCATGGCATGTAATCATGGCATGATTCATAAGATGACAGATGAAGAAAACCTGTTCATTTGCTGTCCCCCCCGGTCAGACAGACCTAGTTAATGCTGGCAACACAGTGACATTTCCTCTGCATGCTCTAAGGACATCACACACATGGATTTGTGAGTGTGCGTGTGTGTGTGTGTGTAGTCATGAATGCACATGTATGTATGTGCATTTGTACGTGCAAATGTTTTTGTGTATCCCTGTGTGTGTGTTTGTGTGTGTGTGTGCAGTTGCTCATGTGTGTGTGTTTTTTCTGGTTGCTCTATGATACCCACTGCATGAGGACAAACAGTACATTGACACAAATAACAGGTGCAGAGAGAGAGACCAAACTAATGGAAGAAAGAGTGGAGAGGAGATTGACTGAGTAGGAGAGATATAAAGAGCGCGTGTTGTGGAGGCACACAGCGTTCGCAGCACGCTGAAACTCCCCAAGGTTGTTTTGATATTTCCGAGCCACTTCCTTCATTCTGGTTGTGTCCGTATAGTAGAGCTATATAAGTTTGTGAGTACACATATTTTTGGTGGGGATGTGTGTATCTGTGCGCGTGCATGTGACCGTCTCCTTGTGTGTTTGCCTATATACAGAGCCTGTGGAGTTAAGAGTATTGTGGTACATTCCTGAACATTTATCATGCACCCCTCTCAGTCTCTCTCAGGGCTGAACAATTAATTGAAATATTACCAAAATTGCAATATGGTAAAATGCAATATCCAAATCATAGAAGCCTCAATTTTTTGATAAAAGTAAAATTAATGACAAAATATCATTATAAATGAATTATTGTGTTTGATACAGAGATGTCCTGGTCTTTGATTGATTGATTGATACCAGTACCAGTAACACAGAATCATCAGTATACAATAAGTGGTTGCATTTCACATCTACTGGCATATCATTTATATGCACAGGAAATAAAACAGTCCCTACAACAGAACCTTGTGGCACCCCACATGTAATATCCTGAGGTTCTGATAAAACCCCTTCTACATCACAGACTTGAGTTGTTCCTGTAAGATGAACCATTTTACAGCAGTATGACTGAAACCCATGCCCTGTAGCTTTGACAATAGCAGTAGTATGATTCACTGTGTCAAGGGCTTTTTGCAAATTGAGCAAGATCATGCCTACATACTTTCCTCCATCAAAGTTTTATCTAACGAAGTCATACAGATGATAAGACGGGTTTCAGTACAGAGTATGCTGCTCTGAGGCTAGAATGAAGCTCATACAACAGATTTTGTCCAATTAAATATTCCTCAAACACAAGATGGTTGGTAAAATTGATACTGGCCCGTAAATCCCAACATCTTAAAAGGGGGACAATCCTAGCCCTTTTCAGTTCACATGTGAATTTACCCTGATTTATAGATAAATTTCCTATATAGTTACACTAGAAATTACATTAAGCATGATCCCTCTAAAATCTCCCTGGAATAAGATCCAAGCCAGTTGCTTTGTTCATGGGTAGTGCAGATAGACACTTATCTCAAATACATGAGGATCGACATTTTTATCTTCATAAAAAAAATCACAAATGATAGGCCATTTCTCCTTGAGCCACAAGGTTATGTAGCAACCAAGCCAGCAGCAATGGTTATAAAAAGAAAAAAAAAAAAAACTAGCAGCCTTCCATTTATCAAAACACATCTTATCCTCAATGAGTAATCCAATATTGCCAGACTTTGTTTTGGACTTTCCTGTGGAGCCCATTTAATTACGCACTTTTCACCAAATTTTTTTGAGCTGGTGTGAATTTTCAGCAACAGCATCCACGTATAATTTGGACTTTGATTTCTCTGTCTTACATCTGACTTGATTTGTAAAATGAATACATTTATTTTAATTACCAGGCAATTTTGACTTCTTAATCTTTCTAAAATATAAATCTCACTGTCTAAGAATATCTAAAATCTCTGTAGTCTGTAGTCATCCAATTTGCACTTATTTGTTTAATTCTAGTCTCCTTCATTGGAGCAACAACATCAAGTGCAGCTATAAAATGCTCCTTAAAAAGAGTCCTAGTTGATGTTGATCAGAGTCTTATTAACATCTTTGCTACCCAAAACATCAGCCCAATCCCTCACAGAAAGCCTATGTTCAAACCCCTCGACTGAGTAATGCTTTGTGCATCTGAACCTAATAAAGTGGTGATTTCCAGTATTTATCTGTGATTTAGATCTTACAAGTGAAAAAATGTACTTTATGATCACCTAAGGCAATATCAAGGACACCTGATTGGTAGATCTTTTCACACTCTGAAAATCAATCAAGTCCAACATGGGCTGGCTATTTACAGACACTCTAGTATGTTCAGTAATTAGTTGTTGCAAAACAAACATTTAACAGAAGTTTTAAAATGATTTAACTAAACAATTCTTACTAGGAGGCAATAACAAGTTCGTATAACAAGTTCATTATGCAATGTAATACATTGATTCTCCATGGCTACATTACTCTTAATACAAGACATCTCTAAAAGTTCATTAAATCTGTTTGCTTAGGAGGTCTGTAACAGATGCTGATAATAATGGGTTCAGTCTTGAGAAGCAGCAGCCGCTTCCAAGCCCTCCATCTGTAGGTTGGTTCGCAGATTGAATGTTAGATCACTCCTTATAACCAAACATACCCCACCTCCATTTCTGTTGCTGAACGGAGCTATCAAGCCATGTCTCAGACACCGCGATCACAGCAGCTTTAGAAGTAACTGCGAGATGCTTGATCTCCTCAAGCTTAGGCAATAAGCTTCTTGCATTTATGTGAATAAAGTAAAGTCCTCTCCAATTAAATAAAACATCAGGATCTTTCCACGAATCAAGCAAACCCTCATCAGAGCATCACATTATCCCCTCTGGGGTACTATCAAACACATCTGCGGTACACATTTCCTTCAAGCAGCATCCATCGCACACCAGGAAAATGTCATAATCACTCTTCATGGCCAGTTCATAATTTTTTATGTGATATTTCCACATTTTATGTGAATAAATAGATCCCAAAAATCACAAGCAACTGCTTTTGCATTAGCTCTCACCACCCTCTCACAGTTCGGGCAGTAAGTACCCGGGCTGACATAGATCTTGTATTTTACCTGTGAGTTGTTTGGACCAGGAATGTCTCCCATAAGCAGCAGGCAGATAGACAGTATGATGCCTCTGGCTCTACTTGCCCTGCCAGAGAGGCTGGACTGAAGAAGCCTGGTGATCAAAACTTTATTGCCATATCCAAATGTTTGTCTAGAAGCTCTTGGACAAAGGCACAATTTCTGTGGCAATCAAGTTGTGTCTAAGTCCTATGAACTTAAAAAAAACAACAACACATAAGCTAAGACGGCTGACAGGCCTCCACAAACACCTGGCGCCATCTTGGATAATTTGATAATTAATATGATAATGATGGCACTACAAATTGTATTCTCCAGATGTAAGAAAGCATGTTTGGTACAGACCGCAGCAAAAATCATGTCATCATCATCACTTTAACAGTTTTTTGATGAAAATGAAAGCTATGGTGCAAAAATTAGCATCCCCATCAAAATCGTGAGTCATATCACAAGCGTCAAAATAATTGCAATATGACTTTTTGCCATATCGTTCAGCCCGGCGTCTCTCACTCCGTGTTTCCTCTGACTTCCCTCGCTTCCCTCAAACAATAGGTCTTACCCGCTCACTGCGCCAACCTGTCAGCGCTGTGGCACCAGCTGCTGCTACCTCCCTGCTAAACAAACATGAACTGGGGACGAGGGTGCGGGCTAAATGGGAAGATTGGGAACAGAGTAAATTCCTGTAAAGCAATGCATTCATCTCTCGAGAGCATCGCAAAGTACAAGCGTGGCCGAGAAGAACAGGGTTTCATTTTTGCAATCCCGGTTGCATTCTTTCACTCGCTCTCCACTTCATACAGCGCGCTCCTAGATTGGAAGGATAAAATATTTGGCCTTGTTCATATTATATGCAACTGAAGGTAAAATCTTCTGCCCGCCAACAGCCCTCCCTCTTTTATTGCCATCCATCTCTCCCTCTCTCTCTCTCTCTCTCTCTCTCTCTCTCTCTCTCTCCATCGCTCTCGGTCTCAGCTCTGCTCGTCTCATTTAATGCCTGCGGTGGGCCGGCCAGATCAATAGTCTAAGACAAACATGCACAGACGTAAACACATACACGCGCACGCACACACGCACACATAGGCAAAACAACAAACAAACACACACACACACACACACACACACACACACACACACACACACACACAGCAAGGGAGAATTTCTGGGCCCTTCTAGGACAATCACAGGGGCTCTTAGGGATAAAATTGTTTCTCACTGATGTTTGATACAATAACAGCAGTGAATTGTGGAGGCCTGGCAAAAATAGACGGACAGACAGGAATTTGAAGGAGAAAAGCACAGAAAAACAGCAATTGACAAGCGAGTAGATGGACTGCCATCCAGCCACGCTGCAAAAAAATCTCTTCTTAACAAGTCATATTCATATTCAGTTTTCAAGCCTTGTTTTTCTTAAAAGAAGTGAAAAAAAAATCTGCCCGTGGGATGACATAATCCCACTTGTTTCCAATTCGAATCAACTTGTTTCCAGGATTTTCTTGAATCAAGTGTCATTTTCTTGATAACTGGTGGGCTGATCTGCCTTATTCTGCCTTGTATCAACATATTTAGACTTGTTGCCAGAAAAGTTGCTGAAACAAGTGAAGCTGCATTGGAAACAGGTGGGATTATCTCATCCCACTGGCACATTTTTTTCACTTGTTTTAAGAAAAACAACCTTTAAAAACTGGATATGAGACTAATTGTTCAAATGGAGATTTTTTTTTTATTTTTGCAGTGCAGCCATTCAACCCACCAACCGACCAGCAGACCAGCAGAAGTATCTTGCTCACACACACACACACACACACACACACACACACACAGATGGCATCAAGCAGAGAGCGCGGGGCACGATTACCATCCTGTGAATGTGCATGAGCAGAGCAGAGCTGAGGTGAAATGACTTGTGTCAGGTCTGCGGCCCACGAGAGGCTGACGGCCTCAGCATACAGCCCCAAGCGGCCCGCCATGCAACCGCGCTCCTTGCTTGCACGGAGAAAAAAAATAAATAAATACTGATAATGAAGGGGGGGAGTGGAGGAGGTGGGGGCTTTTTTATCTGTTCAGATTCGTCCCCCTGCCCCTCGCCCGCTCTTGCGGCGGACGCGCCCAGTCACAGTTACTCAGTCCCAGCCTCTGGACGATTAGGCACCATCTCACTCCAAGCATGACCAATTCTTCTGCTCCCGTCTCGCGCGCTCGTCTCTCCTCGGCGAGGTCAGGGGACAGACGAGCCGGGGACTTCATTCCTTACGCTTCTGTCGTTTAAATCAGGTCGGATGAGTGTCATCCTCCCCTCCCCTTTAAGAGCATGGTAATCTGATTCTTTCTGCTCATCCCTCCATCCCTCCTCTGTTCTCCTCTGCCCCCTAACTCTCTTGCTCCATCCCTCCGTTCCCCCATCCCGGTCTCCCCCTCTTCATCACGGTTGTTTTGCAATTGAATTATGTCCTCTGGAATGGCTCTATAGGACCCTGTGCTGTCACCAACAGACCTACACCCCAACCCCCTCCCTCCATGCCTGCGCAGGCCACTCTCTCTGCCCTTACACTATATGCTCACTCGCCCCGCTCGCCCCGCTCGCTGCTCTGTCACCTTGGATCACTCACCAGGCACGAGAAAACGGAAATGAAAAGATGGAGAACGAAGGGAAGAATGAAGAGAGGGGAGAAAAAGAGAGAAAACAAACAGTGACCTCATGGCAGCCCTTTATCCTGCAACATTTGTGTGTGTGTGTGTGTGTGTGTGAATGTGTGAGATGGAGGAGGGGAGGGAGAAGTATCTTGCTTGTAGCTATCAGTGATGTTGTCATAGCAAGAGCAAACCAGGCTCTACTGTAAAACAACCAACTGCGGCTCTACTGTTTCCTTTGAAGCTCTTGTGTTTTCTGTTTACGACGATTTTCCACCCTGACTCTCAGTCTTCGTTCTTCTCTGCTTTCTCTTTTCTTTTTTTCCATCTGTACACTTTTCATTTCTGCTAAGCCACCTAGCTTGACTGTAGGCCGGGGTTTAAAGGAAGAGTTCATGCAAAATTCAGAAAAAAAATGGTATTTTCCCACTTACCCTTAAAGCAATCTATCCACCCAGATCGTTTCTGTGCGATTTGGCGAGGTTTCCAGTCTGCCCTGATCTCCCCTGCCTCCCTTCACCCCAGTACGATGAGACTGGATGGGTATTCATTTGTGGAGCTTCCATTAATGAATACCGGCCCTGAATTCGTGCTCCTTGTCGGTGGAAAGATACAGTTTGTTGGTGTTCTTCAGCAGGAAATAGTTCCCAAAGAAACTTTTCACCCTTGGTATCTGTGGATTATGTTGCTGTTGAGTTTCGCACATGTAAATTTTTGACAGCTTGAGCTCCACAAAACAAAACAAAACAATCCCCATCCAGCCCCACTGTACTGACAGATTGGAAACCTCACCAGATCACCCAGATACTGTCTGGATGAATAGATTACTCTGGGGGTAAGTAGAATTTTTTTTCTTTTTTTTTGTATTGTGGGCGAACTGTTCCTTCAAGCAACGCTTCAAGTAATCGCCACTATATGTTTTCTGAACCCTCTTCTCTTCGACAAATCCACGCAACGCTGTTGGTTCTCTGCCCCTCGACGCCCGGGTCCAGATTAACAAACGAAATATTTCCCTGCCATCTGTGTGCAGACGGCTGCTTCCTTTGCTCAAACTGCGCTGCGAGAGCAAAAACTAACAGAGGGCTTACGGCAAGCAGGAAATCTTTGTCGCACACTCAACCACATGTACACAGATAAGTGTGTGTGTTTGTGCACGCTCCGACTAACACTTGCATGCCCGTGCAGTATGTGCATGCACTCTCTGACACATAGACACACACACACACACACAGAATGCACATGTTCACGCTTTTGTACATTGAGATTGAGATGGAGAGAGGTGGAATCAGGCCTAACTTCTTCTTATAAGAAAGTGCAAAAAAAAAAGCACAGCATCCGGATCAGGAGTCCTCCAAACACTCGTAATTAATGCATGGATTAAGGCATTGATAGTGCAGAGGGCTGTGTGTTTGTGTGTGTGTGTGTGTGTGTGTGCGTGCGTTGCGAATGACAGAGCCAACGGAGAGAAAGCGAAGCATCTGCTTGCGATGCGCTGCACACAATATGTTTGCGCTCAGGACGAAAATGAAAATCCATTCCGTTTTTCTCCATTGATTTCTCCACTTTATAACAAATGCTTTGAAAGCAACACAATATTAGCCCCATTGTGCCGGGAGCCTTCGCAGATAGGCAGACCTTTGGAGGGAAAAAAAAAGAAGAAGCATCCTCTCCGCTCTGAATCGCAGGCCTTGTGGAGTTGTGGCCTCTGGTATTCATGGCGCTTTATCAGGTTGACCAGAGGGTCCTTGTGTGGCTTACCTTTACTACACTCGCTTCCTCGCTCCCTCACTGCTGTGGCTCTCTGAATAGTCATACGCCGGTTTCCAAGGCAACCAGCCAGGACCTGTGTCCAGGGAGAGTTGACAGACGTTGAATGGAGGAACACGAAACAGTGGCTGCTGTGTCAAAATGCCAACGTTCTTTGTTGCAGCGTTTCTCAAGTAATCTGATGTGAGAAAAGCCCAAATCATGAAAAGTAATACCAAAATCAAACTTTTTATTTTTTTTTTTTATTCAGGTTCTGTGTATTGTCTAAGTCAATTGCCTTATACCAGAGTTCCTGTTGCCCAGTGGATGGAGATGGAGTAAGCTAGATTTTTCAGGAACAAACGCCCGTGGCCCCCCGGAGGAAAAGAGACTTAATTTGCTTTTCCCCTGGGTCACTTCACCGAGGAAGCCCCATTAACTTAAGGAGAGAAATTAGAGGCTTAGAAGAAGTGAAAAGAAAAACAAAACTCAGTGGGCCAGCACTAAGTGAGAACATTGCTATCAGTTGTCTAATTAATCAGCTGGCTCGGCGATGTCCAGGGAGCAGAGG
>OMLF01018535.1:3089-27963 GCA_900302615.1 Holocentrus rufus
CTCACCCCCGTCACCTCCCTGCCCCTGTAAAGCTGCCACAGTTCCTGTCTGTTCAGTGTAGGCCTGCACATTTCTTAATAGAGAGATGTTCAGAAGTCCAGGAGCGCTGAGGAGCTCAATGCGCTTCTGTTTTTGGTTTAGCTCAAAAATGTTTTTCCTGGCTCAACCCACTCGTACTTAGGTCCTCTTACAACAAACTAAAAGGTCCTAATTGCCCCCAAGGGAAAGGTTTAGCCACAATAGACATGTGGTGGGACAAAAGCCCAGTACTCTTACCCCGACACCCCCCACCCCTCCCTAGATAGAAGGGATGCACACGTCAGCAGTGTCTGTGTTGCACTGTGGGGAGGGCGACCACAGGTTCGACACCGTAAAACATTATATATACAGTATATAGACCCAGTAAGGCTTGGTGCATGGTTGGGTAAAGATCTGGAATGTTTACAGTATACAGTGAATCCAGCGTTTCCTGTTTCTTTTCACGTTTTATTAAAGCAAAGGGGTCAAAATGGACGTGTGTATCAAATTTGTTGAGCAACCACACGGACTAAGTGCGCTGTCTCTCTGTAGGTCTGGGAAAGATGGCAAGCACAGATTCAGGTTACACTGAGGATATGAAGTGATGAAATGCAGCTGTATTACGATGTGGCCGATAAGCCCATGTAAAAAAAAATCATGGCTATACAGATCTCTGTCAAATAATATTTGAAAATCCTTTTTAGGGTTTGTTTTAGCCTACTTTGTTTGGCGTTCCCCACATGCTAAATGCTGAGATTTAATTGCTATTTGACCCATTTCTGGTCCTCGTGCTCATCTCTCTTGACTCGCGCGCCTGTTGAAACATGGAAAGTCCTCATTCATTTTAGCCATCCATAAAGCAAATATTGTTGCACATGCAGTAGATGATCAGTCTTCGGATGCCTTCTTGTGTGGTAAGTCATGGGCCATTTGAGTTGCACAGCACAGCTTAGCCACCTGACCTGACTGCTGCAGCCTGGAACCCTCATCACGCTCATGCTGTACTTTATTCGTTCACAGCTCCACAACATTGATATGGAGGAATTCCTGGAAGGGGCCTTGCTAAACACAGGGTCGGGCAAATGATCAATTGATCCGGATCCATATGCATCTTTTACAATTGTTTGTGAAACATACAAAAACGGGGGTTCTTTTCTTGTTATTTGGGGGCAAAATCTACTTTTTGTAGTGTGAACTATTACATCACTGCCTTTGAACCCTGTGCTTGCTTCAGTTTTTAATTTTGAACAATGTTTTCTTAGGCAGTCGTGGGCAGAACATACTCTGTGCCACAGTCCGCTGCGGTGGCTTTCACTCGAATAAGTAGCCCTGCCCAATGCATCATAGCTCATGGTGACGCTTTGTAATTATGAATTGACTCATGGTGATGCGACGTGTGCAATTACGAAGGCTCCCTTGTGCTCCGTATGATTATTATGGCTCCTAGTTACACTGCTGGCTCACAGTGGCATGTATTACTGCTCCCCCATAAAAGTCCACTTAGTTTAACAGCGACAGGAGAGCTCGGAGGACATGGCCAGTGAAACCCCGGGCAGCGTCTTGTGCGGTCGGCTCAGAACTGGGCCTTTTGTTCACTTTTCACGAGTCCTGGGAGCCCGTTAACCCAGCCGGCACGGCCTGCGGCCCCCATGTTTTACTGTGGCAGTGACAGCCCAGCACTCCCACTCTCTCCCTGCCTGCACGGCTACTGCTGGACGCTCGCTGTTTTACATCCCTTCACCGGGGTGGAAGTCCACGCTCAATGTTGTTTTACTGGCCGCTGTAGAGTATCTGATTATGTTTTAAAGTGCGCTTGTTTGCATGTGCATATGTGTGTGTGTGTGCGTGTGTGTCTGCACATTCAGTTCGCGAAGAACGATCAGGTGACAAGATGAGCTGTGATCAATGAGCTGTCGACAGAACACTTCTGACCTAGTGGAAAGCTAGTCCCCTGACGGTCCCGGCCCGTTTTAGGCCACCGGGGCAGGGGCGCCGGAGCACAAAGAGCGCTCTGTCTCTGTCAGGATTCCCCCGAGGAGTCCTGCACGGGCCCCGCTCACCTCCACAACACCAGGCTGCAGCACTTCATCTGTCTGTACTCACTCTGTCCTCCATTTGATACAAAAAAGTCATAAAATTATTTACTCACTGTCTAGCTTTAATATGCTGACATGAATTATTTATGCTCCTACCAACTCTAATGTTGCACTGATAGATCCAGTTATACAAAATCCAACATCATAGGAGTCTGTGGGATTTGCTAATGATTGGTGAGATATTATGCAACAGCACTGATGCTGAAATTACATTTTGCATTATTGAAGGGGTTATTAGGCCAAAAGTAACATTTAAATATTTTGCAGTTTCTGGCACTTTTTGGATTAAATTTAGATGTTCCAGTCCCTGGAAAATAAACATTGCGCGCTGTAAACAATTCCTACACTGTTAAGGTCTAATAAAATGAGTGCCCTTTGCCTAGTTAATTCATGACTTCTGAATGACTTCATAGTGTCTTAAGAGTCAAGAAAACACACCTTCCACTGTAATTTTTGGTATGGTTCTGGTCCAGAGACAAATTTAAACAGGAAGCTAGGTTACAGTTTTTTTCTTAATTACTTTTTTCAACTACACCATCCTATTCTTTTTCTTTTTCTTTTTTTTTTTTAGATACAGGGAAAGACACATCCTACTACATCATGTGTTTAATGCAAAACCTAAAGCATTAAATCCCCTCTCATTTCATAACACCCAGCTTTTATGAGCTCTTTCCATGTCATGTAAACCAGTTGGACTCAGTCATTTAAATGTTTCACATGAATTCCACTAATAATTTTGTTTTATTGGCCACTTATGCTTAGAAAGTTAAATCAATGTCTAAATTGATTAAACATCACATTTAGAATGATTCATGATTTTTGCACCGATTTTGTAAGGTTGTAAAGGTTTCCTCATCTCTTTACGACAAATAAAATGGAATGAATAAATAAATAAAATGTCACTTGCAGTTAACTTGATGCATTTTCTATCAGATTTTGCCTGGAACTTTGAAAATTTGCTGGTGTGTCAGTATCCATGTCAACATCTCTGATATTGTGCCCCTGTGGAAACGTATGCATTTGTGAAATATTCCTCTCCCTAAAAGTGTAGCACCTCTTTCACAAGAAATAATGTAAAGTAAACCTTTTGCCTGTTGTTCTTTAAGCTCAGTTGAAGAGGTTGGGGATGTTGACTTCTTCAGATGTCTTTCGGATTTATTTATCTTAAGTGTCTATTCCCAGTGGGTATAAATGAGGGCTTTAAAATCAAAGAGTTTTTATAAGGTTTGTCACTGTATGCTGTTCTGTGTTGATCTAAGAGAGCTGTTGACCGGTGTCCCATCAGTCACTTGGGGATACAAACCAGTCACTAGCCACAGTTTGTCGCTGAGTCACCTCTTACTTGTTTGAGTCAGATCACTTTAGTCACTTCACTGGTTTAAAATAGCATAGAAGCTGTGCTTATCACTGGCTGTAGGATGTCTGTGTAGATACTTTATTGGTTGCTGAATATTATGTGATTGGTTGATTTTATGTTTTTATTGTATTATTTGTATATAGATGAAATTCATTTGAGTTTTTTACAGCGCTTCCCATTGTGGCTGGACTTGAACTCAGATATTAATTGTCTAATACTTTTAATTTGTGTGAAATCATCAGACAAAAATACATTTTTGATATTTTTTGAAAGTGTAGTTTCCTATTCACTGTGAGAGTAGCAGGACAACTTTGGATGTTCATAAACTAAGTGGTACATACTTTTGTACAGTTTGTTCGAGCAGCGGTGAGACTTTTCATAGGTTAGACTGTGAACTGGAGCTGGTTTGATAATCCTTTCCCTCACTGTACTGGCTGTATTGGCTGTTGGTCGTCGCTGAGGTGAAAGGGAGGGAAACCCTCTTAACAGGTCTTTAAGGCATAGCGTGAGGTAATGTTGGAAGTGATAGGTTCTCCCCTGGGGTTGATTAGGCTCAACCCTGTAACTTTCACTAATGGGATATGACCCCTCAGAGCCTCAAGTCTCAGACAACACACACCCCACCACACACAGACACACACACACATGCAAACCACACATTCCACCCTCAGCTCCCATACTCCCAATTGCACCAACTGCTGTTTAGTTTAAATGGGGCTGGCGGCAATTAACTGTGTTATGCCAAGCTTATTATCTGGCTGTTGCTCGCTCGATAAACTGTTCCACTTGCTCCCCAGCAGTTGACTCAGTGGAACAGTAACTAGGTCCCTGTGTTATCACTGCATGGTTGTAAAAGGCCCACAGCGCTGACGATCAGACTGTGTGGTGTAGGATTTCATCCTGGTTGGTGAATGTAGAGGTGTTAGCTTGTTGTTTTACCTGAGCAACGCATTTTTGTATGATTGTTGAACATCTGTGCAACAAGCCTTTGTTTGGTTCTGAGGGATTGATGCCATTGTTGCTTCAGTTAAAATTTCTCTGTAATCAAATTCTATTGTAACTCAGTCTAGGCCCAGAAATGCTTTCACCAAAAGTCGCAGTGATGATGCAGTTGAATCTCATCTAATCTAACAGGCCAAATCTACTCACTAGAGAAAGTGGCATAGCATAGAGAATGGAGTTACTGGTTGTTTTTAAAAGCCTGCTCCAGGCAGATTACAACCAACCTCCTTATTAATTCAGAGTTTTAATAATCAGACCTACAACTGAAAAGTTTCTTTCCACTAAAATGCTAAGTTTACTTCCCCATAGACAATAATTAGTGCAGAAGAAGAACATCATCCTAATTTTCTTCCTGTTTGGTTCTGTTCCCATTTACGTAATAGGTCAGCACTATAACAAATTAACAAGTTATTTATGGTAAAAGCTTGATTTATCCAACAGATATTAATCTCCCACTGTTTTCTTGTAATTCACCACAGTGACAGGCAGACCTTTTAAATAAACACTCATGGTGACCAGAGCGAGGGAGGGCCATCGGTCTTGACGAGTGATGATCCCCTCCGCTATCTCTATGCGCTCAGAGGCCCAAACAGTTTATTTCGTGTTTGCAGTCACTTCCTACGGGCAGTTAAGCTGATGTACAGTTTGACAGAAATGGAGGCAAACCAGATCATCGGAGGAAGATTGTTTCGACCTGATAAGTAGAAATGGGTACATTAGGGAGAAAAATGGAGCAAAACACTAAAACTGTGGGATTAGCCCTTATATTCAGTTTACACAGACAGATGCCACATGCTGCTATCCTAACGTACCTATTATTATTTCATGACTAAAGCTAAATAGCTCTTCCCAACTAATGTACCAAAGACCTACACAGAATTTAGGATTTTTTTATGCAATTAGGAATTGTTTTAATATGTCCTGGAATGAGTAATATGTTTCCTCTTTGCATAACAAAACGTTAGTGGTTGTCTAATAGTGCAGTTCTCTCTATGCCTGATTTTTATTTTTGCATTTCTTGTATTGCATAGCTCTGAATTCACCCTCACCTTTATGCATTTACCTACTGCAAGGATTCACTTTTGCTTACATGTTTGTTATGGCAGCGGAAAGCAGCACTTGTACAACATGGTGGGTTTTACTTACAGTAACCCGCCACTCTTCCCGTGCTCCTGAGCCAGTATGTTAATGTTGGCTAATCTGACTGTGACACATGATTGATAACCTTTCCCAAGTGTGCAGGATCCAAAGGATTAGCACTGTTTACTTCTAGTAGCATGCTGGGTACCTCCGCTCTTAATGACTGGAATTAATAACCTGCTGACGCCTATGAGACAGCTCTGTTTACGTACGGGCAGAGACGTGACAGTCTGCTCTGGACGTTGAGTAGATGTAAAAGTGTCTGCCCTTGACCAGAAAGGTTTGTGTTTATATGTCACTTATGGTGATGGTAATATTCTTTTTAGTCTAAAATGAGTCTCACCAAATGTATTTTTTTTTTGTCTATGTGGATTGGCCTTTCACATTTTTGGGTCATATGACTTACTGAGATATTAATAATGCTGAAATAGTGCAGTGTTTACATTTCTCTCTCGCTCTCTCTATTTGTCTCTCTCTTTCTCTGCTTCTCTTTTTCTCCCTCCCTCATTCACACACACACACCACGGGGCATGAGAACAGGGTAAATCCTTGACAACTTGAATGAAACCTCACACAAAGAGTAAAACTCGGGGGGACGAGGGAAACGCAACACCGTACAGTAGCCTGACCTCCTCCAGCTACCATAGACACATATGCACCAGATACCGGGCGTGGCCACCTTGTTGCACAAAGCCAGAAATAAAGGGGGAAGCTATTGCTTTCAGCAGCGAGACCCCCAGGTGACCTTCCCCAGTGACCTCAGCGTGACCCTATACTGAGGAAGGAGAGAAGCAAAGCGCCCGGTATCACTGCACAGGAGTAGAATGAGCAGGGATGCGACCACAATAGCTAGAAAGAAAGGCGTTGTCATTGTTTCGCTCGCAGTAAATCAGCGTGAAGGTAACAGACCCAGTTCTTGGGCCCATGTGCCCACCTTAAAGGCCTGCTTCAGTATGCCGGCACGCTAATATGTCAAATGGTTTCGTGCCGCTACGCTCTCACGCTGAGTGTAGCCTGAAGTCTTCGGTCGTCCAGGTATTGTTTCTTAACCATCTCTCCGCAGCTCGGCGGGTTTGTCTGTTTCAGGTCAAACAGAGGTAAAGGTGCATGGCTTCAGGGTGCAACTGTTCCAGGCCTAGGCTTACACTGAGGAATGTGTCACATCAACCGTTAACCCTGGCTGGGAATGTAAGCTAGGGAACCACTGAATTGATCATTTCCACCCACAAACACCTTTAACATTCTTCATCTAAGATTTTAAAGGAGCAGGGCAATTAAATGTCATGCGCTCAATGTTTTAGACTGGACAGCTTGTACACTAGGCAGATCCTTTCCATCTTAACTCAAGTGTAAACTGTTATCTTTTCTGTTTAGATCCAGATATGTGACTGTTAACCCTGCGAGAGTGCCGTATAACCCCATATGAATCCTGTCCTATCTGTGTAAATTTTCTGACATGTGTCGTTTGGTTTTGTCCGCAGTCGACCTGGAGCACATGAGGACCGTGAAAGCTGACAAACACCAGCGCTTCTGCCAAGAGAACTGCCTCATCAGTCAGTTCGTATCAGCCAAGACAGGGGACTCGGTCAGTACCAGCTTACCCAACGAGGCACATCAGACCTGCTGAACCAAAACTCACTGTTGCATCTATCAAATCGTATCTTGCTCTGTTGCATTTGTCAGTGTCCATTTCTTTATTTCATCTCTTTTTTCTTCTTGGTCTCAGGTCTACCTTTGTTTCCAGAGACTGGCTGCTGAGATTCTCGGTGTGAAGCTAAACAAAGCAGAGATCGAACAGTCCCAGGTGAGCCATCAAGGCCTTGCTCTCAGATTTCATCAAAATTCCTATATCACGTCTTCTTTGCTCGGAAGATAACACCAGCTGCTAGCCAAGTGCTGTTTTCACTGTGGCTAGAAAGTCTGTCCACTCTGCCTTTCATCTGGGCAGATAATCAGCCAGTTTGTGCCAAAAATTATAAGCAAAATAGCGAAAGTGGCTGGTGACTTCTTCAGTGGCCTTCCTCTTAACGTGATGCGTAACACAAAGCCTAAAGTTAAGGGAGGTCACAGGGAGTGTGTTAGCCGGGTCACTGGAGGTCGCCACACACTGTAAAGGACCTTTTGTTGCGTAAACACTGGCTTGTTATGTCTGCCTCCTGTGACGGTCTACCTGCCACTGACACTGCACATCTGTAAATAGACCCACATTGACCACATTAACGCGTGAAGTCAGAGGTTAAAGGTAGGCAGTCTTAAGGGTGAGAAGGTTAGGATAGGCTGTCTGATTTATTTGGTTTATCTCTGACCATCGTGGGCCGAAGCAGGGTCTCTGCTCATCAACCAGACCAAAGTGCCCCATGGTGGCAGCTGCAGGATTTACAGGGTCGCCTCCCCCAGAGGCATTAATCCTGGGTCTGATATGACCAGTTGGAGCCACACTGGCTGGGTAGCGGCTGATGAGCCCAGGGTCTATGAAGAGGTCAGGACCTCCAGAGAAGGGAGAGCACGTTAGGGAAGGACTTGCCAAATTCTCAAGCCCTTCTCCCATCACCAGCGCTGCTGTCGACAAACAGAAAGTGACCGTCTACTAATGAAGCCGCCCGTCTACTTTCCTCTTCCTCACCTCACTTGATAGCTGCCCCAATAACGCAAAGTGCTTTAATCCAGGCTAATCAAGCAGGGTGAGTGGGTGGATCCTATCTGCCTGTCAAAGACAGAGGTCAAGACCAGTTCACCGAAACACAGAAAAACTTGATACAAGTGTTTTTACACTAATCTTCACTGAGGTTTGGATGCATTTCTGATGTATTTCAATAGAAAAATTTACATAATTATAACTTGAAGTTAATGTTCAGTGTGGTAACTTGTTTTTTTTTTGTGCACCAAACAAATTGGCTACTGGACTCCAAAATGCTCACTGAATGAATAGAACAGGCTCACTTGTTCTTTTCCACCCTTTCAGCTTATGCAGCATGTGTTTCCTGGCTGATACATGAGATAAAGATGGTGCCAAAAATCCACTTGTAAAGTACGATTATCATATTATTATAAAGCATAACTTAATTCAATCTTTGTTTTAATTCATATACTGTGCATGCATTTTCAGTTTGCAGCCTGATCGGTTGCTGAAGATAATACCATAAAGTTTGAAATTTCCATGGAGGACAGACTGTGCAAGAAACCAACTCATGATCTGTACATTGAACAATATACAGCATGAGTTGTTCACATGCTGAGGAGAATATCACGCCTCTTCCTGAATGGTACAAAACATTGATGGAAACATCTAGCGATCACATATATTTCATAATTGATCACAGATCTGAGGGATGAAACAGAGATTGTCCAGTCACCAGTCCTTGTTTTTGTGTTGCTGGAGATGTGAAGGACTAACATACTGACTTTGTGTCATGGATGTGGGTATGAGGCTTTGAGCAGGTCATGGCTCTGCGTCTAGCTGGGAGGCCAGCAAAGCCTCATTATCAGCTGTCAGGTTTAGAGAGCTTAACACAAGGGTCGCAACCCCTGTCTATATTATATCTGCCTGGGAGCCCTCTCCATCATAGTCCTCTGTCTGCTGGATCAGATAGCTCAGCCACTGATCACTCTCTGACCGCCACACCAGGCCGCGGCAGCTCGTTCATCAGACAGCCAACCACGGCCTGGGATTCAGCCATGTTGTCTGTTCTTCACTGGTTAGAGACCAGCACCCTGTTGAACCAGTTCCACTTAAGTTCAAAGATACAAATTCCCTCTAGGTCGTAGCCAAAGCGCTCCTAAAGTTTTAACGGCTGCACCAACAGAAGTCGTTCCAAGTTGCCATAAGAATGCCAAGGTAGCCATAAGTTAGAAACTTACAGTATAACTTACACCTACACCTTACTAGATGTGACGTCACCCACAAGGTAACATAGGATGGCACAATTTTAAAAGCAAATACAATGTGGTTTACATTTGTGACATTAAATTAATTCACTGAGCTGTTAATAAAACTACAATTTAACTTATCTAAAAATAAAAATGATGACTTTTCTCCTTTATTTGTGCATATTAATCTGCTGTTGTCTTGTTGGGATTCACTTGATAGATAATTCCATCTGAATCTCATGCTTTATTTATTTATTTATTTCAGTTTATTTCCCACATTTCTTCATAATTTTCCTTTCCTTCCAACTGTTGTGATCCTACCTTCCCTTGGTTTCCACATTTTTCACTATTATCATCCTCTCTCATACCCCTGTCCATGTTCTTTCTCCTTTTTTTTTCTTTCTTTTTTCTTTTTTTTTTTTTTTTACTTCCCTCCATCTCTCCACTGATGCTCTGGTGCTCAGAGGATCGTAAAGGCTGAGCTGGTGGACTACCCACAGGATGAAGGCCCAGTTAGACACGATACCAACCAGCAAAGCAAAATATGTTCTGTTCAGTAGTTGGAAGTATGTCTGCAAAGCCATGCAGATATATTTCGGTATATCTGTTACTGTCTTATGCATAAACAGTAGCTTTGTTTTTGAAAATAGTCATTAGTAGTTTTAGTGTGTAGTGCCTGTAGTTTAGGTTAAAATTAGAGTTTAGTGAGAAAGCTATTTGTCTAATGGAGCCTAATCACAATGTTCATGATGTACATTTATCACAGAGGTGACAGTGATATGCCAAACTGTCTTAGGAATCCAAAGTATTTCATGTTTGATCTAGTGAAACAGACTTGGCAATCAGAGTTCATGATGGTATCAGGCCTGACCTTAGTTTGACCGTCCACCTCATGGACAAACTTTTAGTTTGGCCAAGTGCTGAAACACTGCATGAGTGTCGGGCCGTGTGCCAAAACAAGCCAAGAAAATCCTCAGATATTATGTAGAAATGCAAGCACACTGTAGAATCTTAGCCTTGTACTGAAGATATTAATCTGAAGTACAAAAAATATTCTCAGTCTCTAGAACTCTTTGGGCAGTCATGAAAAGCCCTTTTCACTCTACACTTATCCCTGGGCTAAGACCCATGTTAGCTGTGGGCTTACACCTCCTTTAGCCCAGGCCTTACAGTCAGTTCACACTCTGACCCACAGGCTCCACCATCTTTAGGTAGCCCTAAAGATGATTGTGTTTTTTGAGCTACATAATTACTGAGCACTCACCAGTGAGAAACATTATGTTGAGGTCTTTTGTTGTGGCAGCCGTTTAATTCCCTCTGTGCTTGTGTCTGTCTGTTTTGCCTGTTTGCAGCGTGTGGTGAAGGCAGACATTGTGAACTACAGTCAGGACCCTGTGGCCCGGACTGTGAACCCCCCTCGAAGCTCCATGTGTGTGGTGCAGTGATGCCCCGCCCCACCTCATTTACACCCTCTTACCCCTCTGGCCCCTGGAATATCCAACACACACACACATGCAGCTGTTAATTAAAATGTCTTCGGTCAGTATTCCTTTTGGGGTTTTGGGGTCACAGGACCAAATACTACAAATTTAAGACCTTAATGTGTTCTCGGTATTTGTATGTAGGTTTTATGAGAGAGACTAAAAAAAGTAGATTGTATAGCAGTTTCTAGTCCCAGGCCTGTAGTTTGTATATTTAGCTGGAATAATTTCTTGGGTGGTGTACCATTAAAAATAACCAATCAAAGCCAGAACCTCTATCTTGTCCAGTTTACACATAGTCATCATGATGTTTTTTATGTTTCATCTTGACTTCTATCTGAAGAAAAATAGTCCAGTTTTATGCCATCTTGCTCTTATTTCTGCATTGCTGTGAAGCTAAGAGGAAGACAGATCAGTCACTGTGGTGATCTAAAATATTTTTGATACATATATATTTTCCTCTGCCATTGCTGTTGGAATATTCTGTTCAGTGTTTAGATGTACTGCAGTATATTGCTAAAGGTGACACATCCTCACCTCCGTCTGAGGGCACGAAGGTGAAATCATGGACTGTCTCATAGGAGTCATTGAAATATTCTCTATGTAAAATCAGTGGGTGGCTTTTATGTCCATGGTGCTCCTCAGTTTCAAAGAAGGGAAATGGGTGTTATAGTACGTAGTTGACTGAAATACATATATTTTCTGTTTGCCAATTAGCGGCTTGCTCTAGCAGTACTGTGATGTGAACTGTGTAGTATTATTTTTCATAGAAATATTTTGATTTCTCATTCTTTTAAAGAAACTGTCATTTCATTTCAAATCCAAAAGGACATTTTTATGCTTTATTTTAAAGGTTAAATCCACATTAATTACATCTCTCAAATGGCATATCCTTTCCCCAGAGTATTATTATTGTAGAGTGCACTGTATGTTTTGTCTGTGTTGAATGCATACATCAGTTATTTAGCTGTATACTCCCACACTATGTGATATTCTGGGGTAAATTCCTATGATAGAGGACAATTCAGATGTAGTCGTATACAAATAGCTGAATCTGACTCAGGAAACACCTGAGTGTCATGTTGAGCAGCTGAAATGTACAACAATTTGTTAGGGGTTTCTACATAGCCTTATTCAACTGTCCGTTATAGAACAGAAGTTTGCATTGAAGAATGGCTATGATGCATAAAATGCTTCATAGGATCTTCATTTTGACCAAATAGCCTATTTTAATAGCTCATTTTACAGTATGTGTATGGAGGGGTAATTATATGCAGAAAGAATTATCATATTGTACTGAATCTTTAGTTTAATTTTGTCAACATATTTTCTTTGGACCAACGGTGTACCTAGGATGTCAATACTGTACCATAATGAAGTACCACTTAATCATACATGTTGACATGGTGGGATTTGACTTGATGTCCACCACATGTGTAAAATATGTATTTGTACAGTAAAAGCGACCTGCATTGTACTTCAAGAGCTCCTTTCAAGCCTCAGAGTGCATCCTGTAACTTTGTGATCATGTAAACGAAATGTGCGAGAAAGAAAGAATGTACAGTCTGAAGTGAATGTTAAATGAACGTTATTTAAAGCACAGATCGGTGTTTGTAAATAAAATGCTACATGGAAAACAAAAACGTGTGTATATGTGTTTTTTATGGGATTTGTTGCATGCCTTTAAATTGTGCAGTAATGTTTTAACAAAATACATCTTTGAATGAATGTGTGCAGCTCTCATTAATCAACCTCTGTAAGCTGAGGCGTCATCTGGAGTTATGGCTGCACGGGGTCTAAGTTTCTCTGCCATTTTTCACTCCGTGTTGATAACATAAACCAATGGAAAAAAGGCCCTCAAGGTGCTCAGGTGAGTGGTGGATGATGGAAGCTGGTCTATAGCCGATGAGGGCATTGCAGATTAAGGATCCATGTGTTGAAATTTAAGCATAAGAACTGAAACTCGACCGCCCCTGAGATCCCCCTCCATACAGGCGAGCAGAAGACTCCGAACGCTAATGAGGCACCTGGTCTTTGTTCAGTAAATCTTCATTGAAACAGACCCTAAATCCACTCTGGACAGATGATACAAATGCCTTTCTAAATGGTTGTAAGCTGTATTAATTAATCACCTTAATAGCTCAACCTTTTGTTGCCCTTACAAAACTGTAAGAGGGGTTTGGTTTTGAGTTTAACCTTTTTTTTTTCTTTCTTTTTTTGCTGAGTCACTGAAACCATTCCTGTATTCAGAGGGATTAAGTGCATTTGAAGCCTTAGAGACAAATGAAGCACAAAAAGTATCTTTACAGGAAAATCTAGACCGTCTTCTACTTACATCCTGGTGTTGTTCAATGTCTGGCTTCTCCAAACAACCCTGAGACTTAATGGAGAGTCAGGCAACACAGCTGGGGTCATTCCAGCACACGTGCATTGTCTCGCTTGAGTGGACGTCTTAGGAATTGTCTCCGCTGAATTTTTTTGTCGAGAGCTGTCACCAACGCTGACAGGCGAGACTTGCCCTTGGCTTTGCTGCTGTTTAGACAGGTGTTTTTGCAAAGAAAACAACTGCAGCTCGTTTCCAGCTTAAATGCTCACAACACCGACGCTCCCCCGAAGACGGAAGGAAAGAATATCGCCGCGCGGATAATGCTCGGGGAGGGTGAGGCCTCTGACAGATTGGCAAAAGTCAAGGGGGATTTGCGTCAAAATTAATTTGTCTACCTGCTTCCTTCACCGGTTCCCTGTGAATCGTTTTATGTGTTGGTTGGTTTCTTGTTTGCTTACTTGCCATTTGGGTACACACACCAGAGAGGATGAAAAAGTAAATAGACAAACTGTACGATGTACTTATTAATATTTAGTTAACCACCGTGACACATTAAATCTGAACACTCCTTTGTAGTCTAAGAATAAGCCTTGTTCCCACATGAAACCAAAACAGTTTTTTACTCCAAAGTTCCCGAAGCTTTTTGCCTCCACGGGGCTCTTGGCCTGCGTTTTCTTCAATTCAGGGGAAAAGTTTTTTGATGTTTCTCTTTTTTCCCATTCCTACTCTTCCTCTCTGTCTGTGTTTCTCATCGCTAAAACTCTGCGATGACAGTCTAAAAACCACACACGACAAGTTGGTAAGAGGGCCATAGTTGTGGGCAGGGTTTTTTTTTTGCGTGTGTGTGGGCAGAACGGGGCCAACACCCTCGTGATTACCCACTCACCCTCTTCCGTTTTCCACCTGTGCAGAGTGCCAGACCCACAGCGTTGAGGGAGTAGGCAGGACTGAGTCAACCCCTCTGATGAGCTCCAGTCCCCCGGTCCCCACAGTGGCTCCTATTCTCTATTACGGCACACTGGGCCAGCCAGCAGGAAGAGGAGTGACAGGCGAGGCGAGGCAGTGCCCACGCTGGAGCAGAACTGACACCCAGTCATTCAGAGCCCCGAGGTGAGCCAGCACGGCTTAGTTCCCAGGGTATTTCAGAGGGCCGCTCTCCTCTGTTGTCTGTGGGTGTATCTGAGTGTGTGTGTGTGTGTGTTTGTGTACAGGGATGTGTGTCAGCAGATTGTGATCTGAGAACTCTGCTTGTCTCGCTTGCAGGCCGTGGATGTTTGGCTTGTTTAGACAGACTGGACTGTCCTCGGAGGTGCCGTGTTTCTGCTCCAGCTGAAAAGCGCATGATTTATTTTAGGGGCAAGGATGTGGGCATTCAGAGGGGTCATATTTATAGTCCGTTGGTCTGGTGAGAGGACCTGCCAGTAAAAGCACAGATTCTGAAAAAGAGGCGCGGGGACAGAAAACTGAAAGTCTCCCTCTCTTTAGAGGCCATGGATGAATGCTATTTTCAGTGGGCTGTAATGAATAGCACTTAAAAACTGAATAGCTGTTGTATCAGATTTTAGATCCAAAGAATTGATGGAACAATGAGAGAGGAAGATCAAAGCAAAAACATCTTCACCACAGGGAATGTGATATTCATTCATTCTCACCAAAAAACAAACAAAAAAATCATGTGACACTGCAGAAAATGTTGAGATTAACAATTATAAACTTGCATTAAATAAATCATTTATGTGGCAGTGATAATGGATAGCTCAGATTTAATGTAATAATCCATTGCATTTTCATATAAATGGCACTGGCATCCAGGAAAAGAAGGGTTTTAGGTTCCCGGAAGCAGCAACTACAGTGTGTGAGACATAAACAGAGGAAGAACTGAGTAGTATGAGCAATATGGTAGCATGAGCAATGATCATAGGCTGTATATGAAGTATCTGTATACTGTATACTGTATCTTTACATACAGTCTATGGCAGTGATAGCCACCATGCCTGAACAGCCAAAGAAAAGAGCGACACCTGCAGAAAGTCAATTTTTATCAACTGAAAATCCCCCAAAAATCCCCCAAAAAGTCACAGTACTGGATGCACAGATTAAGAAATAATTTCTGACAAGCACAGTGCAAAAACACCACAGCAATGACTACATATTCCCCAAAATGTCACCAAAACAAAAACAAGACAGTTTGGATAAAAATGTCTGTGTATGTGCATGTGTGTGTGTTTGGTGTGTATTCATTTAAGTGTGAGAGGAAAAAATAAGGAGATGGTGCATGTGTGCATGTAACAGAGAAAACTCCTTGATGGCCTCATCCCTTATAGGACCAAATGATTAATGAACATGGTCTTTTCTATGCTGATAATTGAGATCTCTTCTTACTCGCAGGCCTGCATGAATCGTGCGCTTGATAAAAGAGCCACAGTGACATCATTACACAAAAATGACGGCGATGATCCAACACCTGGGCACTTATCCACTTCTCGGCAGGCTCAACCCAGCCTGTGCCCTGTCCCAACAAAGACACAGTCACTGGGTGGGACCAGCGTTGGGTGTCACTACTTATCACATCAGTTAAAAGATAGATATACATAAGAGACTGAATACATGCTGTGAAAATATCAGTAGTGAGGCAGATTACAAGGTCATTACTCAAATCTTCCCATCTCTGTCTCTTTTGCTTTGTGATTCCTCCCTCATTGTTCCCCAAAATACTTTGGATCCAAAACCTGATACGAGAGCCATTCAGTTTCTTAAGTGCTATTCATTACAGCCCACTGAAAATAGCGTTTATCCAAAGATGACACTTTGTGGCTTTTCAAAAGACTACTTAGGAGATGCTGCAGTGTTTTGAGACACCGAAATGTGTGAATATACCCATAGATGTTCCACTGCAGCACATTTTGAGGTGGGAAAGTATGGCTTTGGGATTAAGTGAATGCCTCTATGGAGAAAAAATGGTCATGGCCGAAATGAATTTGACATTATTGCTAATTACAGAGGGTATATCCCCTCTGTATTTGTGGAGGTATGTTAATTCCATGTTCGCTGGTACCTCAAATTATGTCCCATTTCACTTGCGACAGAGTGGAACTTTCACTTCATATTTGACTGGAAAATTCATTTGGTGTGGTGGAGCCTCTAAGAAAGACGGTTTTACTCCGGCATCAGCGGCCTCTGAGGAGAAACAATGGAGTGTAAGGATGACGTGTTGGACAAGTTCCTATTTATTGACATCCCTGACTGACAGCTTCAGGTGTCCATTTCTCTCCTGGGACAACCTCTTAAACCAGGAAAACGTGTTGAAATGTGTCGAAAATGTGCGGTCTGTCTATCCCATTGCTTCCCTGAGAACAGAAAGGTATGGGAATATCAGTTTTTCCAGCAGGTGTTGGGAATCCCATGCTTGACGATGTATATAGAAACTACACATCATCGCCGACCTTGTACCTCTAAGAGAATTAAGAAAAATGGTATTTTTCTTTGCTTGGTGACAATGCATTTTGACATTATAGATAGGTTTTTGAAAAATTTCATAAGCTTAAAAGGTCAGAAAATTTTCTCAACCCAGAGAGTAGCACTGGCTGGAGCATTGCATGCAGTTACAGTGAAAACATGAACGTCAACAGAATAAGGAGGTTTTCAGCTGTGATATTATTCTAAAAGATAAAATTTTCAGTAGTGATAAAAAGGGGGTTCACTGTCTTGCTCAAGGACACTCCAGCATGCTGGATTTTTGCTGTCGGGGGGAATTGAACCCAGGCCCCTCTGGTTGAAGGATGGTCAAACTAATCACTGCACCACCCTGCTGCCCTGGCCAACAACAATACAAAGTCAAAATGTGAGACTGCCACGTAACAGCAACATTGAAAAGTTTAACTCGAGGGATTTCACTTGAAACGTTTAAAAGAAATGTTTTACGACAGTGTTTGGGTCATTTCTTGGTGGTAACAGACAATGTTCTTTCACGGTGCCCTGATCCTTGGGTTGCAAGTAACAAAAATTGTATGTTGGAAAATGTAGCAGCCCCATATTGAGAAGCACGAAAGCACTGACATAATGCAAAGTGACGTTAGAATTCCTTTCTCTGTCCAACACAATGTGGGCAGTGTGGAAAACCTGGATGGTGTGATTTTTTTCAGAGTATCCATCACAGCTTCACGAACCCTGCAGGTCTCACTTATAGTACACAGTACTGTTAATCAAAACCAGCCTTTTCTGAGGTTCTAAGGTCATCAGCAGAGGAGAGGAAATTATTGATGGAAATAGAGGTGCTGCGCCAGCCCTAAAGGGTTTACCAACCCTTACGAATCTGGTAGTTTTGGAGTTTCTAAACAGGCTGCATTATGAACAGCAGAGTTGTCCACGTCTGATTTAAGGGCTGCTTTTGTCATGACACAGGCCAACGAAGGTCTCATGCTTTTATTGGCTGTTTAGTCTAGTTCCATTTCTCGACCTGCATTGAAAGTCCACTAAAAGTTAATAACTCCTTAATGTTTTCTTCCTTTGAAAATAGCCTATTGAGAGAGTGGAGCCTGTGATTTACCGACTTCAGCCCTTTCAGTTGCACATCAAGAATATTTTCTCTCCCATGTTACAACATATGAAATCATTTATAGGTGGCTACTAATTCACAGTCATCCGCCAAACAGTTTTAATCAAGACGCGGAGCCATTGCAAAACGTGATGACATTTCGTGCACGCGTGGAACTGTGGACCTCAATAATTTGGAAAGAGAAGTACCATAGAGAAAAGTGTCACAAAGGAAGAAAGGGAGCCGGTCAGGGTCAGGTTCCCATGTGCAGGCTGTTGTGTGAAGTGTCTGGTGATTGCCAGGCTGTTCTGGGGATGCTGCTGGACAGGGAGGTGAGAGGCAGGTTAATTACTATTCTGAGAGGGGAGGGTGAGATGCTTTACATAGCTCTTTGTGGCCTGCGGTCTTGGGTTTCCAGCACGGGGAGTTGTGAGCAAAGGGTGGTGGCGATGATGGCAAAGGGTAAGGCTGCACGGGCCAAGTCCATCCGAGGGTCACCCCATCGATCACGAGTGACAGAGCAGAGCCGCGGGTCCCGAGTGAAAAACATGCATTTACATTCAGAGTCGCACTGTTACAGTGTGCATGTGCAAACAGAGACACTACGGGACAGGACAATGCATGGGAAGGCTTTTTAAAATCTACACTAAGATCCTGTCAAAATCAGTTGTTCCCAGCAAAGAAAAACACCCAAGGCATTGTTTCTCTTCTGCAAAAATAAAAAATGTTTTTATTTCTTATGAGAAAAAAAAGATTAAAAACATTGCACTGGTATGTTGCAACATAGTCTGGCCTTCATGGAGAACAATGAGCAGCAAAGGAAGAGGATATACAGGAAGAAACATAGCTGAAGTTAAACCCGCTGTGAAGGTTTAACAAAAGAAAAGAAAAGAAAAGATAACAGCACATAACAGGTTTTAATCTATTCTTTCAATGTGAAATAAATATAGACATTTAAAATTTTGCAATGGGATGTTGTGCCTTGGACATTTTTTGTTGTGTATCTATAGATATTCATAGTCTGGATTAGTGTTAATTGGGATTATGGTTTTGTTAGTGTTAGAATTAGTCTATGATCAGGGTTAAGATTACAGAAGTCTGTAGCCAAGGACCCACTGCAGTGTTCCTTCCCTTTTGTTTACCCATAGACACTCAGTTTTCAACATTAGCACAAGTTGTCATTTTCCTCACTATCTCACACACAAATGCACAGCCAAAGAAATATGATTAATACACTCCCAGCTGATCCTGTTGGATATTTACTTTATCCCTTATTCAAAACTTTAACTTTGCCTCAGCCCTTCTGAATCCCTTCATTATTTTTCCAGTTGAAAACTGTAAATCACTGAACATGATTTAAAGCCCCCAAAAGCTACTCAAGCATGTCTCTACAGGTACATTAACAAAAGTATAAATGCTGATATTTACCTTTTAGTATTGGAGTTCCACTAAAGGTTTAAATGTCTTGAGACTACTATGTTATCATGGCTCTGTCTTGGTTTATTTTCTTGCCCCTGAACATAGTTCAGTGTTTTCGGAGTTCATTAAGTAAATGAACAGGTGTTTCCCTCCCTTTAACTCTTCATACACAGCTAATGAGCCAACTTAAGTGTGTTTAAATTATTAGGCCATTAGAGACGGGAAATGTACAAAACACTGAGCACACAACGACATTAGGTGTGTGTGTACATGCGCTGCTAACTCATACAATGTGGAGTTTTCATATGTGATTCTTAAGAAAATCAGCAAGCTCTTTTTGTGTGTTTTTGAATGCTAATCGTATCATTAGTAATTACACACTTTTGAAAAATGGCAAAGCTGAAAATAATGATGTTTGTTTCTGCTGGGAATTGGCCTGGGCCCCATTCATTTAATTAACCGCTTTATTAATGTGGCTCTAATGAATAAAAATAGGCTGGTGGATGTTCTTCATGAGTGTTTTGGTAATTTGTAGGGCGAAAGTTGAGGAAAAATAAATACATTTGCGGTGAACTTAATTTTATGTTTGTCTTTGGGTAAAATGCTGATTTTGTCTGTGGAGGCTGGAGCCAGAGAGAATTATTGTGGCATGATTTAAAATATGTTATACAAGGTCTGTTTGTGTGTCCAATGTAAAATGACCTTATAAATGCAAAAGGGGGCCCATTGTTTGCATGGTTACACTATGAAGTTAGATTTGAGGCAACTGTATTAGAAAACCAGATGGAGCAAACCTCATTGCAGTTACATTCGGTCGGCTAGTGTTTTGGTTGTCTTTGATACAATAAGGTTCAAATAATAGATTTTTTCTCACGCAATTAACCCCTGAATTTAAAGCACAGAAAACCCTCTGTGATCTGGAATTGCACAGTAAAAACGTCCCACTTAGTTCAGCCAGTAACATGAGACATTTTCCACAAAGCACTTCACTAAGCTGATTTAGTTTAAAGACACACAAACAAAACATCTGACTTGCACGCCGGCGGAGGACCAATGGTTGGCACTTCATCAGCACGCAATATCTCAATAATTTACCGCGGTCACAGCTGGCCCACGCAAAAGAGAAACTGCGCAGCGCTCTGGGAGGAAAAACCTGATCTGTCTCCTAACAAGGGGGAAGTGTGAATATCACAAAGCCTTCCCATCTGACACCCAACCCAACAAACACCCATCTGTCATCATTATAAGTGGCGCCTGATGTGCCGCACTTAAGAGGCACCTTGAATCTTTTATGCTCCACCACCAATTAAGCTGGTCTAATTATCTTTTGAATTATTGAGTCATATTTGGAAATCCAATCACTTATTCATACACTGGCCAATAACAGCGTTTCATAGCCAAGGGTGGCTCTGAGGAAAAATTGAAGGGTGCCTCCTCAAAGTGTGCCTTTACTGTTTTACTAATTAATGTATTTATGAGCTAATGTTGTCTTCGCATTACTTCAGTGCCAATGTAGTGAAGCCAAGTCTTTGGTTATTCATATTCCTGGCCTTGGACAATAGGAACCTCTTCATACTCCATAACAGATAATCCTCTTGCTGCAAAAGTCACCTGTCTCAGGTGTATCGGGGGAGAATGTCAGCTGAAACATTATCGCCGTGATAGACCCTCCAAAAATATTTTCTTCCTCTTTTGTGTGTTTGACAGGACTTAACACCACTTACAGCCTTTTTGACAGGTCCTGGAATTATATTTTCCACCATTATGTTGCAGGGTGTGGAAATTAAATCATGCAACAGGGGATTTGATGACACATAATATTCATTTTAACAGGAGTCATTAATATCTGCAGTATCTGGTGACTAATCCCAAAACTGGCACAATGAGGTGGAGAGGAAGGTGTGTGGAGGTTTTCTGTATCCATCTCCTCCTGTCTGCCTTCCTCCATCCTCTACCCAGAGCAAATTCACAAGAGAGCCCTCTGAAAGGAATTAATCCCCATCGGGAGCAATGTGAACTTTGTCCAGTAAAATAAGTCCACTATGGTCTGCTACAAATTTCATCGCAGGTGTAAAGAGCAAGAAAACATTTCTTTCAGGGCTTTTGTTGGGTCTGGCAGACAGGCGCCGCTTTACCAGCACTGTAAACTGAGTACTGGTCAGTGGAATGTGTTCAATTCCACTTTGTCACATATTATACCCAAATACAACAATTTCTACTACTACTACCAAATATGATAATAATCATCATTTCAAAACACAGCTGCAAAGCACTTTACAAAGAATGAAGACATAAAAGCAGCAACAAAAGAAATTAAAAAACAAAATAATACACATGAAAAGTCATTAAAGGGAGGTCAAATTTAAAAATTAGTTTAAAGAGGCATTTTAAAGGTTGATAAGGATTCATCACAAGATGCCTCATCACTTTCATTTGACCACCAACACATATTTTTCCTGACTACATTCATTTATAGTTGAGCTTTAAAAGTATCAGTCATTCAAAAGCTGTTTCTTCATTTATTCATCCTGCAGTGTTTCTGCTGACAATTATCATTCAAACATCATTGTGAGTACTCGGTTTAACAGCAGTAGTAGTGACATTTTAGCAAAACTTGAGCAGTATTTATAACTTTATAACTGTATTTATAACTGTAAAGCTCTTGTTCAGATTGAACACATTTTAACCATAAACAAAATTAAAACATGAAATGATAGTCCAAAAGATTCAGATGAGAACCCTAGATTAAACTTTGAGTGAAAAATTGAGTAACTGTACTTTTTTTTTTTTTTTTTGGCTTTTTATAGAATTACAACTTAATGATTATCTAAATGTCTGAACTGTTCCCATCCAATGTCATGAAATAAAGATCATGCAATCATTTAAAAATTTACTCTGCTATTAAATAAGAAAAAGGTCACTTCCACCCCTTTGTTGAAGATGATCAGTGCTACAAAACCACAAAAAAAAAGTGTATGAGCAGTGAAACTGAGAGAAATTACTTCATCATTTAACTCCTGTCCCAACTTAAATATAGCTGGTACAGAAGCGAGCTGCATATTGTTCAGCAATCATAAGTATTATTTTTGTTTTTAAACCTAAACCCTCCTCATAATCTGTTTGTCTGTGCAGCACAATGGCAACATCTGGTACCCTTTACACCACTTGAGATGCGTACAAAACTACTGGCCACATGTTATATTTACAGCTGCAGCAGCATCTTCTGACACAAGACAACACTGCAGACCTTCTGACAGACTGGATTAGACGCGTCTGTCCTCCGATGGCGGCCTATCCGATGGCAGCAACCCACCAGCTGTGAAAAGGGTTGCCCGTCCAGGTCTGGCTGTGTCGCTGCTGATGAACGACAGCAGCGTTAATATTTGATGAGGGACTTGGGATGATCCAAAGGTTGGTCTCTCAGAGTGTGTGTGATGCAGGGAACACCCAAGCCCTCCGCTATTGTTATCCCTCCCCCCGTCCCGTTGCTATTCATAGACCGAAGGATTGGGTTCTGCACTCTCCCACTCTGAGAGTTTTGCTGAAGACAGAAACACAATGAAGTCAGAATAACAAAGGTTGCCGTGCCCTTCTCATCACTATCACCTGAGCTCCTCCATAACGGGATTGCTAGAATGATGGACAACTTTAATAGAGGAAAGGCTCATCTGACTTTGCTGTTACTATTGCATGTTTTATATATCAATTGCAAATCCCATTAATTTAATGCATACCTACCCTTATACCCCTTATAAAAGTGTATCTTTTCACATACTGCATATGTTGTGTAGCTGCTGTATCATTACTTGGTGTTTAAAGGAAAAACCCACCCTAATATTGATTTTTAAAATGTATTTGGTGTTGTATTTTTCTTATTCAGCAGTAAATGTCGGGTTTTACTGTCCGCCCCTCAGATTTACTATTTTGTAAAGGAAAGTGGTACGCCAAAAAAGTAAATTACAACATTCCATCACTAAATAGCTCCTTGAGTGCACTGAGCATCACAGATTGATGATCTAACCATTGGGGGATTTTTTTCCCTTCCTTTAAATAAACTGTTTTCTGAATGATCTAATGAGTCTTCTATTCAGAGTTTGTGTCCTTCCACTTTGTCTTTCCTCATCTACA
Source organism: Holocentrus rufus (assembly GCA_900302615.1). Classification (NCBI taxonomy): domain Eukaryota; kingdom Metazoa; phylum Chordata; class Actinopteri; order Holocentriformes; family Holocentridae; genus Holocentrus; species Holocentrus rufus. The sequence continues at coordinate 26,458 of OMLF01018535.1, forward strand.
CTTTCGAGAAAGCTGCAATAAAAAGCCTTTAAGTGGGCGAAGTTATGACAACACAATTATCACCTTTTGTATGGAGGTGTCATGGTTTCAGGTGAGCCATCATTGAATGTGCGGTATGCACAATACAAAGAACCGGGCCTTTTCCACAACAGATAAGGACTAAAGTACCAAGACTGCAGTAAACAAACTACTGTCGAATTAGTTTCACTTGTGAATCAGTGTTTTTATGTGTTCTTAAAGGCAGAGTGGGGTTTTGTCGAGAGGTGAGACTCAGAATCACTTTATTCAAAGTACAAAAATTACAGGAATTTGCAGAAACATACTGATAACTCACTGAGTTTCACAGTTCATACTTACATATCAGCAGGATGTCCCATACAGAACAAGGGGACAGTACAATATACAGGCTATTTCAAAAGTATTTAAATATATTAATGATCAATGCTCAATGTAATATTAAATGTTTAACCTTTTCCGGACTGGAAATGTGATGACAGACCAGTGGAAAATGACTAAAAAAAAAGACTAAAACTATACAGTTTTATTTGTCATTATTATATTTTTCTTCTTATTTTCTCTATTATAACTATTAAAAAAATGAAAACCTTTTGAAACAAACATACACACACTAAAAATATATGGAGTATATGGTATACAATAGATATAGTGTGAATATATTTACATTGCAGAATATAGTATTTCTCACACTGTGTCTTTGACCTCACACCTATCCTTTTTAGGTTTATTTGGTACAGGTTCTTGTGTGGAGGAGTAACAATATAGAGGAAACTGATGAGAGGGTCTTCTGTGGAGTTAATTCTGAGCTAATGCATAGTGATAGTAATTCACCTGAGCTCAAAGAATGAGATGAAATATACAGTATCACATATCCCGCAGGTGTCTCTCTCTGGCTCAGCGTGAATCCGTGGGATTTAGAGCAGGACTTAGAGGTGCACTTTCTTCATACCATCTCTGGCAGCGAGCCTGAAGGAATCAACAGCTCCGGCTTTTTTAATGACTGTCAGGCCATCTATGAGGGATTTTTGGCAGGTTGGAAAGAAACATTGAAACTGATCCTCCCCTTTGCCTTTTTCTTCTCAGCTCTTAATCCATAAACCATCCCTAACCAGGCCCATCTGGCATCTGGTGGTCACCTCCTCACCCCCTCCTCTCCTTTCTCCTGAGAAGATGGACCGGCTAGAGACGCCTGACTTTTCCCTCAGCCTCTGATTTCTCTTGGCCTGTCCGTCTTTTTGTGTCCTGACGTTAGCCTGGTGGTGAGAGATATTACATTTTACACCCAAAAACAAATTCCTAATTGAGTGTAACATGGGGACAAATTACTGTAAAATCATTTATTTCATTTCTATTTCTTTCCCCATCGCTATATTTTCCCCATCTGCACTATACTGGACAGTCAAGCAATGAAAACAGTGATTACTAGTGTAATGATGCTTATTTGAGGTATTAATTTACTCTACATACAATATGAAAATTTGTTTTCAC
>OMLF01018541.1:10095-21052 GCA_900302615.1 Holocentrus rufus
GAGGGTTTAAATATTGAATACGAGACTAATTGGCTGGTTAGGTGGGAAGCTTTTTTTTTTTTTTTTTTTTGCAGCGTTGTGTGAAGTGAGGAGGCTCCAGCAGGGCAGGAGAAGTGTCCAGATACTCTGCCTCCACAACACACACACACACACACACTCTCTCTCTCACACACACACATACACACACACACACTCTCTCTCCTCTTGGAAGTTTAGACGCTGCTCAGGGCGTCGACACCAGGCAGGACTTTACCTGAAGAGACAGAGAGAGAAACATCATGAAGGCGGCGTCCCGTTGGCTTCACGCTCACGTTGGATATTTTACTGATCAAATGTGTTTGTGTGATAAAATGAGACAAGGAATTAAAAAAAAAAAAAACACCCTCATCCTGGTGATATCAGTCTGACCAATCAGCTGGCAGCTCCCATTGATGTATTAATTATTGATTATTCCTGAGTTTCCTGTCACTCACCCTCCAGCAGCTCCAGACTGGCTCCGCCTCCTGTGCTCACGTGGCTCACCTTGTCTTCTGTGTTCCACTTGGCGCAGCAGGTGGCGGTGTCGCCCCCACCTGGACAACAAGGACACACACACACACACATGAACGTGCATGATTAAAGGTGTATTACGTAAATTGTAGGGGTTGTAATGATTCATTCGTTATATTGATGCATCAATCACAAAAACTGCTATTCAACTATTTTTTTAGAATAAATAATGTTAAAGTAATTCTACATTCTGATTTCTGGTTCTTGGCCCAAAAGGACTCTTACATTATTGTATGTCTATTTAATGTTTTTAAATCAAACCGCCGATTTATGACTCCTGAATCTAACTGAATCTGTTGAGGCAAAGATTCACAATCCCAGTTGTTAAAACATGTGAAAAACCCTGCAAAGAGAAAAGTGTGTTTGCTTCGTCAACATCGGCTCGTATGTCAACAGATACAGTCCACTGTCAAGATATGTACATAACTTCGGTTTTTATTTATTTATTATTTTCTTCATTTGATTTTATTATTTGTAAAACATTTTTCAAGCATGCTGATGTTTTTTTTTATTTTTATTTGATTTGAATAAAATTTGATTATTTTTATTTGATATGAAATTGTATGAAGTAATGTCTTAGAATTTTAATTTCATGACAAAAAAATTCATCAATCATTTTTAAAAAGGTCAACATAGGCTCGAGATAGAAAGAGACTGAACGCAGGAAATAAAGAAGCAAAGCAGACAGACTGAAGGAAACGTCTCGTCTCTCTTACCGATGATCGTGATGCAGCCTGCCTTGGTCACCTCCACCACTTTGTCCATCAGGTTCTTGGTGCCGTGGGAGAAGTTGTCCCACTCAAACACGCCGACGGGGCCGTTCCACACGATCTGCTTGGCCCGGCCCACAGCCGCGGCGTAGGCCTTGGAGCTCTCCGGACCGCAGTCCAGACCCTGAGCGGGACAGAGGGTCAGAGTGTGTGACGCACGTTCAAGACATCTGCAGGCTTCACAAAGTTCAGCTTAAGGGTTTAAAAGGTCTTCAAAGACCTCCTGTAACTAGATTCACAACTAAATCAACATCCAGAAGAAAGAAGCAAAACGTGCAGATCGTTTCCAACTAAACGTGCAGCCAATGAATGTTATGTTATGATGTGTGAATTGAGGGGGCGGGGTCAGAGCCGGTGGACTCTCTGTGCTCACCATCCAGCCGGCGGGGATGCCGGCGGCCACGGTGGCGGTGCCGGTGGCGGCCTTCTCGTCGAACTTGTCGGCGGTGACGAAGTCGACGGGCAGGGTGATCTTCACGCCGTTCTTCTCGGCCTTGGCCATCAGTTCCTTGACGATTTTGGATCCCTCCTCGTCGAACAGCGAGGTGCCGATCTGAGCGGGAGGAGAGGAGGGGGAAAAAAAAGGTGATGTCAGAACCGTCTGCCATGCACTGCAGAAAACTTCAACCTGCAGAAAACTTCGACCTGCAGAAAACTTCATGCAGTTTTAAATTCATGTTTCTTCAAATAAAAAGTGTTTTTTAGACTTTTATCTCTACTGGTTATGTCAAAAAATGAAGTCCCAGTGTTTATCTTCCTGTACAGTAAGGGCAGACCACAGTGTAACAAAGAGAGTTTTAGTGTCACACCGTCTGAACGACATTTCAGCTACACTTTATTCCATTTTCATTCTTTCAGTTTGCAGCCAACAAGATCTGAAATAAAGTGTTACACACAAAAAAACCCTTTCAACCCTTTTTTGTTCAGAGGTCAGTGTTGGGTTATGAACGTGCTTCCCTCTTCTGCACCGTGACATGAACACAAAAGTGGTTTCACAACTCTGTTTGAGCAGCGACGTTCAACCGACGTCCAACAGCCAGATTAGGAAAGTTAGCCGAGAGGTAAAGACATCGAAGTTATGAAACAGCAGAAGTGAAACGCTGAAGTTTTCTGTGATACAGGAATGTTTCCACAGGGCTTTTCACCAGCTCTGACAGATTTGTCTGTAAACGTTTTAAAAGCATGAATTTGAACGGTCTGGATTAATAAAGAAAAATTGATTATATGAAAAGTTGTGCACAAAATGTTTGATGGTAGAAAATTAAAATCATGTTTCAGAGGACAGCAGGTCGTTTTAAAGCCTCCAGATAACAAAATGAGAACTTTTACAGAAAAGAGGTCCTCTGTGTTTCAGAGATACTGAGTGATGAAACTTTTAACTTTCAGGCCTTGTACTTTATGTAATTTTGACAGAGGGAAGTCTTCAAATTCTCTCAGAAACAGCATCACTCCTCCTCCTCCTCACCTCCATGTTGTTGAGGACTTTGAGGAAGGTGAAGGCCATGCCGCCTCCGATGATCATCTCGTTGACCTTGTCCAACATGTTGTTGATCAGCTGGATCTTATCTTTCACCTTCGCTCTGAAAAAACAAAAAGAGAGAAATGAAGTCAGTCTGCATCATAGAAAAGTTGGTAGAAAGGCACCAACAGGTGAAGCTGAATCCTCATTAGTGTTTCATGTATCAAGAGCCAAAATGTCAGCATGAGCTTTTAAAAACTCGGATCAAATCTTTGTAAAATCTGGGATGTAAAACAGTCCAACACTCACTTGGATACCAAAAACATTAGACGAGTTTAAAACGATGATAAAGTGCTGATGAAACTGAATTTGAGTTATAATGTAGGTTTTAATAAAGAATTTGGGACTTTTAAGGCCATCCATTTATTTTCAGAAACCTTTACTTTTCTCAAACCCACAAACTTTCAACCCTGATACATTTACACAACAAGAGATTCAGTCAAAACAAGGTCACACACACCAGCTGAACACACACTGATGATATGTCTGACCACATACACAATCACCTCTGCACACTTCACACACACAATTTATCTCCATTAATTTTTTTATTTTATTTTATAACCCGTCGCAGTTTTTCATCCATCATCTTATCATTAATGGTCAATGTCCTCCGTTTGTTTCTGGACAAACAGCTCAGCTACTGAGTCGATGTGATTGGCTGCTCTGTGGGACGCTCGGTGTGTGTGTGTGTGACGCTCAGTGTGTGTGTGATGGTTGCACAACACAGTGCTGCGGTGGACTCTGACACGAGGCCGACGTCCACATGCAGCCGGCGGCGGCTCAGTGACGCGGTGCGTTCAGGATCCTAACCTCAGCTCAGTGTCTCCTCTGTGCTTTAAAGCTGCAACTAACAATTATATTAATCTATTGATTCTTTTTTTTCCAATTAGCTGATTAATTATTTATTGTCTTCACATTGCTTCCTTAGTCTGAGCAGCAGAAACCCAAAGTATTGATTGTATAAAGATATAAATGGAGAAAAGGAAGACAGTCTGAGTTTCTTAGCACCTGTCAGCTTATGATGCATTCAGGGACTCTAAAATGAGTGTGGCCCAGTATTATCTTTACTTCTGCTATCTGGTCTATTGTGGATTTGGCACTGGTGTGGCATTTTTTAGGAGTGTGTCACTTAATTCAACTGTCACATTAGCAACAGTCCAACATGTTTTGTTTAAAAACAATTTATTATCTTAAGACTGGGTGAACCAGTTTTGCACCTGCATTTGTACTGTGAATATGACAGAAATGATCATTGTATTGGCCATCATGAGTGGAAACAGACTGGATATCGGCCTCACTAAACGATATCGGTGCATCCCGACATAACAGACTTATCGCCTCGCTCCGGTGTCCAGTGTGTCATCTTTCTGTTATTTTAACCGTACAGTGAGAGCAGAGCAGCAGCGTCCGGTCACACCTCAGATTACATAATGAGCTTATGGTCTCTATTCCTGGAGCGTCACCCGGGTGTTTCACAGCAGAGGCCTCAGAGCTCTTGGCCTCAGAATATGAAACCTGAACAAAGAGCGAATCTGGGTCACGGCACGCGAGGAAATCAGGTCTGGATTCAGAAACCAGGCAGTTACAGGATGTTCTGTTTCTGTCAACGAGCCATAATTATTTAACTTCACACTCACACTTTAAATTAATCATCAGTTGGTGTGATTTATAGACGGTGACACCTGTAACTCTTTTAATGTCAGAGGAGAAGTGAGCTTCTCTCACCCTCCCAGGATGGCCAGGAACGGCTTCTGTGGTTTCTCCAGAGCCATGGCAAAGTAATCCAGCTCCTTCTTCATCAGGAAACCAGCGGCCTTCTGGGGCAGGTTCACTCCGACCATGGAGCTGGAGCGGGGGAGGAGGAGGAGGAGGGAGGAGAAAGGAGAGGAGGAGAAATATGAGGGGAGTGAGGAGGCGAGAGATGAAGAGCAGGAAGAGGAAGACGAGGGCGAGGCGCAGAGAAGCAGGAGAGAACAGGAAGTATGAAGAGAGGATTAAGTATCATTGTTACTGCCAATACTTGGTCGATTGTGGAATTTTGTGACCCCTGATCAATATCCTACCCATAACCCCCTGCGTGGCTCTCACCTGTGGGCCCTGTGCGCCGTGCCGAAGGCGTCGTTGACGTAAATGTCGCCCAGCTTGGACAGAGACGCCCTGAAGGTATCGATCTGCTCCTGGGACGCCTTCGTCTGAGGAGCGACGAGGAGAGGAGAGGAGAGGAGAGGAGGAGAGGACACAAGGGGAGAAAAAGAAGAGAAAAAAAGAAAAGAGGAAGATACTGGTCATTCTTTCAGCCTCCTACTCAACAAGTCTCCGTTTCACCTCCAGCTGACCCAAAAGGAGCCACGCTGTGCTTCAGACAGGAACGTTTATTTACCCAAAGAACAATAGTATCATTATATTATCTTGGCTACCAGGGTCAAACTAAACTTTTTGGAGGCAGTGCACGTCCTGTGTGCAGAAACGTGCTGCCTATTGTCTTCAAAACTGCTGATAAGAGGCAGGAAACATGGAAGAATAAAGTGAAGGTGACAAAGCAGACATCCACTGTTTATGTTCGCTTGAAGCACAAAGAGCCTTTACTGTAGATACAATGTGCCGAAATGTTCAGAGATATGTGTGTGTGTGTGTGTGGCCTTTATAGTGGGTTCATTACTGTACTGTGTGTTGGTGATCAGGTTCCTGCTGCACTTTAGCAGGCAAAGGTCGTGACTGTGTGACTGGAGGGCAGAGAAAGGTCGACACTGCTCTTTAGTGTCCGGACCAAATGTCAGGCACGGCTGCTAGCATTAGCATTAGCGCTGCCTACATGTCCCCTTTCTATTTAGACGGACAGGATGTGGTATCCAGTGTTGGATGGTCATGTGTTACCGGAAGATGACATTTCCAAAAATCCCAAAAGTAGGACTCTGACCTTTGAGCCAAACCTACTATAAGACAAACCATGACAGCATCTAAAACAGCCTGGAGCCATTTAGCTTTTAGCATCTAACAAGATTCAGTGTCATGTTCATGAATTTGTGAAAAAATTAGAAAAAATGCTAATATTTTGACCAGAATTTGGCCAGTTGTTTTTTTCTGCCATTCAGGGTCAGGCCTACTAATTAGCTAAAAACTGTGGTGCTTAGGCTCCGCCCACTAACATTTCAGGCAACCAATGACATTATTTCTACCTCCAGAGCAGCTCTGCCTTTGATAAATGTTTGCAGCACTAAAACTGCAATCTACTAAAGGTCACTATCCTGTACAGCGCTGCACCACCACTGTAGACCTCTCACTCACACACACACACACACACACACACACACACACACTCACTCAGGCTGCATACCAGCCAGGCCTCTCAGGACAAGAAAAGCAACACGACCCAGCAGCCTTCAGACAAAATGTCAGCGGGTCAAAAAGCTTCATCCAGTCCGTGTGAGGAGTGCTGACTCCAGATCAGCTGTCCAACTAAACACCACGCGCATCGTAACCACAACGTCTGAGAGAACCTGCTCTCTGGTCAGCACTTTACCTGAGATGACGACCTTTCATCAGCTTATTGAAAATGCAGGAGATCTGATGAATGATGATTTTAGTCACTTGGAGGTGAATAATCCTGTCTGGTGTTTTTTTGCATTGTCACTGTGACTGCCTGCAGTGACTCTGCAGTTGGGCTGATGATGACATCATCAGACGGTGACGCAGCAGCCCCAGCTGGACATTGCAGGGACGCTGCAGCTGCACAGCCGGAGCCGGCCGACCCATTTAATCAGACCTGTTCATGCAGGAGTCCTGCTGGTTCTTTATCTTTAAGCTTATTTCCATTGTGGTCCAGTTTCACTTTCCAAATTCCAGATTTTGGTTGGAGTTCAGCATCATGTACATGGAGTTCAGCATCATGTACATGGAGTTCAGCATCATGTACATGGAGTTCAGCATCATGTACATTAGTAGTCCTCTTGGTTTATTTTTATTTTAAATTAAACTGTAGTTTTTTGGGGATTATGAACACAAAGCAAAACAAGGCTCCTGTGACTCGCACTGCTAACCCGACATAAATGTAACTCCACACAGCAGCAGGGACCGTCTGTTTTTCCCTGCTGGAAGTTTCCACTCACCTTGTTTCCAGCGGCGTCTTTGCCTTTTCCCTCCTCGGCGACGTGGAAGCGAAGGTTCTCCAGCAGGATGACGGAGCCGGCGGCGGGGTTGGCGCAGGCCGCCTCCACCTCAGGACCCACACAGTCCTTCAGGAAGGTCACATCCCTGGAAAAGTTTCACAGTTTGACTTCACACAGCAGAAAAACGTTGTCTGCAATTTGGGATGATGTTGAATTATCACCCAGCCCTGATCTGTTCTGCACAAACACTTTTCCTCTTCTGTTTCTTCTAAATCGCTGCATTGCATCATTTCCTCTCTGCATGCTCTGCCTTGTGCACGATCAACTGAAATAAATCACAAAGACAGAAGGGAAAAACAGCAGCCGGCCGATGTCTGAACTCACTTGCCCAGCAGGGTTTTGAGCTCGGCGGCGACGGGCTCCAGGGAGTACTTGTCGGGCATGGGGGTTCCATCGGGACGGCCCAGATGGCTCATCAGCACGACGGCCTTGGCCCCGTGGTCCAGGCAGTGCTTGATGGAGGGGACGGCCGCCTTGATCCTGACAAAACAACCGCCACAACAGTTTAGATAAAGACATACACACATACATCAAGCCTTTCTTCTCTTTAAAGTAACCACAAGAGTACAAACTTTACCTCTGGTTGTTTGTGATGTGTTTGTCCTTCATGGGCACGTTGAAGTCGACCCTGCAAGAGAAACAAAGACTTATTAGAGAGGCAACAACACACTAATAAAAGTTAAGTTCTTAATATTAAACAGTGGATGACAAAATATCTGAAATAAATTCGTCAATCGGCCATAAGAAATTGCATTATGCACTATGATGCAATTTTTGCACAGGGCTTGTATATTTTATTTACATGTTTCGAGTGTTTCATATGCACTAAGGCAAAACTAAGCAAAATGAATTATTAGTAAAGCATGAAACTAGGAAACTAACCCTCAACCTGCTTTGTCACTTCAGTTTCTGATTTCCTACATTTCCCAGAATGCCCTTCAACAACCTCCAGTAAAGAGGCCTGATCTTGTTGCATTCAGCTGAGTGATATAGAGAGAGCCACAGTCACACTGGATTTTCCATTTGAGAAAAGGTGAGTCACTCCTCATTCAAAACCACGCCTGACTTATTGCAGCATTGCATTCTGGTCTCTTGCGGCTGCAGCATTGCATTCTGGTCTGTGTGCTGCTCCTGTGTGGAGAAATGTCTCTCTGTCCTCTTCTACGATGGATTTCTCCCTGTATGATTGTTGAACGTCGGTGCAACATGGCGGCTCTAGAAAGAAGCCCTCGCTCTTTGACTGTGCTGTGCTCTCTGACCGCTGATGGCTTAGATCCATCAGACAGTTTCTGTTTCCACACTTTGTTTTTAAATCATGTGTTACTGATGCTTTTGGTAGGAGCTCATTTTTAATTGTTGGCTACTACTGGATGTATTTTTCACTTCCAAGTGTTAAAGCCCAGTGGTGCTACTTTCTAAAGAAGAGGCGCACACACACACACACACACACACAGACACACACACACACACACACACCCTTGGGGACAAACCAATGACATTCCCTGTGTCAGTGCATGTTACTGATTGATTGACACTGAGCAGATTTGTCGCCACTAATCCTCACCAGGCCACACAACACACAGTTCATCCATCCATCTATCTGCACAAAGAGTCAGGGATGGAAAACACAGCAGATACATGACACCGAACATTTTGCTTCTTTTCTTCTCTTGTTTTCAAACTTTGTCCCTGCTGGGCATCATACACTCTGAAAAATTAAAGTTGGTATTTTTTTCCCATCCCTTTTTTTTAGCTGCTTCCCTTGACACACTGAGTTATAAAGGCACCACACACACACACACACACAGCCATGCAGTGATGCACGTCAGCTGCATGAGAACATGCTGCATCGCTCGTCGTACTCCAGTCTGTTACATAACACCCCCTCCCCTCCGTTTCTTCTCCTGCAAGGACTTGATGCACTGAGGCACATGACCAGCCTGCACGAGCCACAGCTGCTCACACACACGCACAGAGCACCCACTGGCATAATGACACCAATCTATTGTCTAAGCCTAAAACCTGACAGTCAGCAGTTCAGCGGTTAATGCCAGAGCAGCGGTGTGCAGAGAGGTTACACAACAGCCGAGCTGCAGCAGTGCAGAACGACTGTTTACACACAGGGAGGACGTCAGATTTTCACCCTGGATGTCAGCATAACACCACCTCTCATTTCAACTCCTGACAAGTATAAACCTGCTGCCCATTTTGGGATTTGCCCGATTGATTTCTCAGGGCTGCTCTGGACGCAGTTCAACGTCAGTGGGTGGAGCCAAAGAGACAAGAGCAAGTTATCTCATTGGCAAAGGAACTAAACATAAAATACATCCTAGATGACTTTTTCATTCATTATGACCATGACACCATGAAGCTGGACGGTTAGCATGTTAGCTAACTAGGTAACCTACTGTAGATAGCTCTGGCTAACATGGATAATATGAACATGGAAGGTCAGCTAGGAAGATAATATGACTATATGACTGTATTTTTAAACTCACTAGGCTTTATTTTATCTTCCTGCTCTTCTACTTTTTCTCTAAGTTTCAGTGCGTTGCTCAAAAAAGCTGTCTCCGCCCACAGAGGTTTAGCTCGGCCAATGAGATTATTTCTGCCTCCAGAGCAGCTCTGACTGCAGAGCTATAACTCCACTCATTAAATAAGCCAAAAGTGAGTGATTTGGTGAGAAGTTTGGTGCAGCTTTGTCCTTTGGCTGCAGGACAGATTCTGTCCGGCTCTGCTCAGTTTCTACGGCAACGTCCTGCCACCTTTCAGTCCCTTTTAGACCGCCTCTCCTCCTCTCTCTGTACAGTTGGGAGGTGCATGGAAACACAGAGCTGGCGTGCTGTGGCAGGCCCGGGGTGCATTGTGGGGTGGTGTCTCTGTGAACGACATTAACTCCCCTGCACTGAAGTCAAGACTTGGTGGATTTGACCTTTAACGATAAGGGGCCTGAACCTTGTCCTATACCCTGTGCCGTTGCATCACTGAGCTGGGAGCACAAGGCCCTCTGACATTTTCCAAAGAGGGTGTCAGGTTCATGTGCACTTCAGGCTCCACCACCCGCCTCTGCCTGCACAGATCTACACCCTGCATGGTATTCCAATTTCACATATTAATTTACCTTTAACTCATAATAACTTAAATGTTACTACAGGCAGCAGAGACAAGCTGGGATCAAATCTGTTGAAGTGCCTTTAAGCAATGCGCTGAACCCCGCGCGTTCCCAATGTAACATCACTTTATCAGGATTTTAATTATTACATTACAGATTGAACTGACTAGTACCGTGCTTGTGTAAGAAAATTGAGGAAACTACAGTGCGTCTATGATGCTGGTTGCATCCATGCAGCATCTTCTCACAGGCACGTAACATGGATGCAAACGTGACAGGCAGCAAGTTCACTTCCTGTCTGAATGAATCAGCACACTTCTAGCTACGAAATACAGAGATTGATGTGTTTTAATAACGATTCAACTCTCTTGTTTTCGATGGCCGGTCGGCTTTGTGGCTCCTAACGTCTCCAAATGTCAAGTTAGCTAACGTTAATCTCATTTCCGATGATGGCAGCCGGGCCGGTTCGTCTGAAAATAGCAAAACAACACGGACAGAAACGCTCACCTCATGATGACCCGCTTCCCCTTGACGTCCACCTTGTCCAGGGTGAGTTTGTTAGACAGAGACATGTTGGCTGTTTAGTTTAATTTGCTTCGTTGCGTCTGTACTTTCTGTCCCCTCGCTCTTCGCTCGCCTGCTGGGAAGCTCCCGAATGGCAGTGACCTTAACGCCGCGAGGAGGCAGTGCGACTGGGCGGGGCCGTGACACACCCCTCCGCTGCTGATTGGTGGAGCGGCGGTGCGGATGCTGTGAGCACTGCGCTTTCTTTGGTTGTGGTTACTGTCTGTTGTCTGACGTCAGCACTTTGGCCTCTGAGCTGATGCTGCATTCAGGG
>OMLF01018558.1:2089-27722 GCA_900302615.1 Holocentrus rufus
AAGAGAGAGATCTATACTATACACAAGCCACAGGTCAGGAAGGCTTCATTACCTGAAAATGTGTGTTTTGAGGCGGTGCTGCATGCAGCATGTAAGTATGGAAAATAATATTCCAGCTTGTTAGTGGCACACAGAAATAGTTGTTTACCGAACACTTTAAATTCACAGTGGGCCTGGTTCCATGTATTATTTATGCAATGAACCATGACACCAAACAGCACAGACCCACAGTAAATGGCAGTAGCCATCTACTACTTACACCTAGCAAAGGAAAACAATAGACCCAAACTGCCTTTGGAGTCATTAATTTTACAGAACTGCATTACTGGACTCAAATTACCTTGAAATGAGGGCAGAAACGAGAAAGAGCAAAGAGTATCTTTCCTTCTTTGACTCTGGGCAATGGCTTACCGTTTTTACTTTCACTCCATCTTTAGGTGTCTGCTTAGTAGTCAGGTTAAAACCCAGCATCTTATTGGCCAGCTGGCCAACCACCGCAGGGCTGGAGGAGAGAGATGATTGGTTCAATGGTATCCATTTTTTAACAATAGCTATGATTAAAGATCAGGTTTAACATATTTGTACATACATACATACATACATAGATACATACAAATATAAAGAGTGTATATAAAGATAGATATATAGATAGATATATAGATATTATATACACATACATACACAATATGTAAGGGAGAGGGAAGAGAAAGGCAGGACAATAGACAGATGAAAAATTATTTCTTTGACTCTCTAGAGTTTTTCCTCATTTGAAGGGAGACATGCCTCAGCACTTTCAGGGCATTAATGTAACATATTCTGACAAAGCACAGCTTTTGGAGAATCTCTGGTACGTCTACACATCGCTTTGAATGAGCCTCTCCTTATTCTTGCTGCTTAAAAGCAACCTGCATGCCGGGGCTGCTTCTCTGAGCCCGCTCTGGTTTAGTAAGTGAATACAAATGAAGCCAGGGGTTGTGCTCATCCTTTGATAGATGAGAGGAAGGTGAACTGTGCACTTGTGTCACTTGTCTGGGGACGATGAACTTCAGCACATCTCACTTGAAAAAGTTTCCGGCCATCCCGAATCGTGAAGTAGGATGACAATGATACATGTCTGGGACAATTGTCATAAATCACCTTTTTGCCTTTAAGGTGGCAGTGGTTGTTAGATACGCTCGCTAAAGAGATAACACTGTTTCTTCTTTATATGGAAGCTGTATTGCGCCTAAGCACAGAGGCTCATTCAAGTTGCTGTTTGGGCTTTTGAAAAATGAAGAAGATTCCAGAGTGTGTCCTTGTTGGAGGAATATACCTGTCGCATTTTGTAATGCTATGCTAGGACAAAATCAACCTGAGCAGTTGCACAAAACTCAACCACCCTGAGAGAGGAGAACTCAGTATGGGGTGCGTAACACTTCTACCAAGACAGGAGTTCCTTTTTTCAAAGTTTAATTGAGGGTAGTTGCAGTAAAACAAGACATTGGGAGAGAAAAAATCTGTTTGTTTGCTGCGTAAGTAATCCCGACTGTGTCTTTGTGTCTGGGGAACATCTTCAGTGAGCTCTTTGAGCCTCCTCTCTCTGAAAGCTGCAGCCGTAGGAGAAAAAAAAGAAAAAACTCCTTCACTAGAGTCTATCTCCTAAATCAGTGTGGTGAAAAGCACATAGGGGCATACTTACTCTTTAGTTAAGTGCACTCCACCTTTAAGGCCACTGTCGAACACACCTTTCCCTCTGCCACCAGCCAGAATCTGAGCCTTCAGCACAATCTCCTTGGCATCTTAAAGAGAGAGAGAGAGACACACACAGAGAAAGAGATGGGGCAGTCAGCTGGATGGGCTGTAAGACCTCTCAAATCAGGTGTCATCACTATGCTGAGGCCCAGGCCACTCTGTGCATGCGCATAAAATGTGGGCTCAACCATCACCTTGAGTCCCCATTAACTTCTGTGCCCTTCCAACGGAGGGAAGAGGGGTGGTGGTGGTGGGGCGGCTAAGTGAGGCATGTGAAAGGAACAGGGGCTATGTAGGAAGAGGAGGTCCACAGTAGACTTTTGAGCTCAGCTCTCATCCACAAGGACATTTCCCCCCAGCACTACTAAGTATAGTACAGGCCTGATTATATATACTCTTATTTAAATGGACAAATCAGACGACTTAAAAGTTACCATTAGCATACAATATCCAGAAAAACACAAACCACTCTTTCGATGGCGTGTAGTCTTTGTGATTAGCATCCTATAACAATCTCAGTGTGACGATGGGAAGTAATTGCACCATTGTTGGAAAACTTTGCATGACCTTGCCTCAATTAGATAACCACCTTGCATCCCCTTAGCTGTCACTGCCACCTTACGAGAACTAGTCCTTCAGGGGGAGGCCCCCCTCAGCTGTCAATTCAGCTGCCTGACCACAGTCTCCCTCTATTCAAATGGGGCAACGAGGACACTTGATGGAAGATGCTCTCTGGCTAGGTTATTATTATCTAGGTGGGGGAGTTAAGCCATTGACAGGTGGCTGCCATCAGGGTGGGAAGTGGGCGGTAGGGAGAGTGGAGGGGGAGCATCCGCCGTGCCATGCCTGGAAAGGCACCTTGACCTTGGGCTAGAGAGGAGCTCATTCTCCCTTGACTGGGTGAGACGAAGCTCTTCAGGCAGGGTGGAGAGTGTCTAGACAGGAGCTGGTGAGACGAGGGAGGCTAAAAGCTCTGGCTGCTGTTGCTGCTGCTAGTAAGGACAAGACCAAGAGAAAATAGCCTCTGACAGGGTGGCAGGGATTAAACTAACACTGCATTAGTAAGGCCCTTTCTGTGTGGAGAGTGGAGAGCGGAGAGAGATAGAGCCAGAGAGAGAGAGGGAGAGAGAGGGAGGGAGAGGGAGAGAGAGAGAGAGCAAGAATAAAGGTGTGTTCATATGCACAGGGCTTTGAAAGGAGTCATAAATGAATAAATATGTTAATAAAAAACTGCTACCGCGCAAAATTAAAAAGGAGTTCAAAGCAAGATGAAATAGAGTGTCCTGCGGGCATGTGCAGCGGAGAGGGACGGCACAGAGGAAATGACTTTTGCTTAAAAAAATAAATAATAAAAAAGGAGAGGAGGAAGAAAAATGATGGGGCCCAATAGGGAGCATGCTCTGTGTGATGTGTGCAAAAAGGTAAGAGTATTGACACATTGATGAGGACCTTAAAAAGGACAGATATGATTTTTAAAGCTAAGCTGTATTAGATATATTAAAAAGCATGTAATGCGGCAGGCAGGGTAATGGGGTGAAAAAGAGGCAGGTGTTCATTCCTGCTGCAGCAGTAATTGATAGGAAACCTGCTTATCATGCAGCACACAACAAGATATGAGGCAATATCAGCAATAATAGATGGACACTGAGAGAGCAATTTGCTGATAATACAAGGAAACTTCATAATGCTAGAAACAAGACAAGAATAACAGATATATTGAGATATAACGCAGTCATGCTGCATCTCAAAGATTGTATAATCAATACTTTTTTTCACACAGCAGCCCAATCAAAGTCCTGTCCTCGTAAAATCAAACCAACTTCCAACAAAAGGTGTAAATGAAACACCACGATCTTTTGAAATGTATGGAGAGGGTAATGAAGTCCTCAAAGATCACAATGAACACGGTGCATGGTAAAGAGCAAGGTGACCATTAGTATGACAGAAATGAGATGGCCTCTAAGTTAACACACACAGAGGCCGGTCCCTAATGAGAGCGGAGCAGAGTAGGAAGCAGAAAAGAAGAAGGCAAAGCATGTCAAATCAGAGAGAAGTGGTGCTTTTATGTCCAACTCAACACCACGCTGAACAAGGGGGAAAGAAGGGCATGTGTCTGGAAGTAATCAGCGAGGACACCAATGAGCAGAGTCTCGGAGAGCTCATGTTGCTCATTCAGAAAATGATACTACATTAAATCTGTAAATTGAAAGGTCATGCTAATACAGAGGTGACATTAATCACATTTGGAAATACGCTGTGCCAGACTGCCTATTGTACGCAAGAAAGCTGAAAAAAGCTGGCTTAGCTGAATGTATGTTTGTGTTGGAGAGAGAGAAATACAGAGAGGGAGGGAGAGGGAGAAAACCAGCAACACTGTGTAGATGGCATGACAAACCTTTTACTTGTAGCGACCACAATAATCAGAAGCAACCTCTCCATGAACTGGATTAGTGATACAACAAAAGGAACAGGAAAACGCTCCTCTAGAGGGCAGGGGGCCACATTATTGTACAAAATCAGTTCTCTATTTCCCCTTTTTATTTATTTATTTTTAAATCATGCATCATCACCGTGAAGAGGCAGAGAAACATTTTCATCTCCATTTACTTTGTATAACTTGAGGACGCAGGAGAAAAGATTAACATCGCGCAACATCTCCAATCGCATCAGATGCAATCGGAGTAACACGGTCATCATCCGCAGGCCTCACTCATTTCCCAGTAATGAGTGCAAATCAACTCCCAGTCTGTTTGCCAATGACAGCAGCTGGCGAAGAGAAAACTACTTCTGCCAACACTATCTCTCTCTCTCTCCCTCTCTCTCTTTCTCTCTCTCTCTTTTTCTTTGCGGTTTCGAAAGCTTATTCCTCTTCTTCCTCGTCCTCCTCCTTTTCCATGTAGCCCACGGGTGGGCAGCAGTAGCGTTAGCTTTGGTCTGATATTTAATTAAGCCGTCGAGGCTGTGCCATGAGGGGGATGCTGGCTGGAAAGGGACAGATGCAGGCTGCGTGCCAATCCAGAGAGCATAAGATGAGGCCACCGTCTGCATGGAGAGAGAAAAGATCAGGGCGGCCTTTCCCAGTGTGCATGAGTGCCATAATGAAAGTAATGTGGCAGCTAAATGGAGAAGACTAATCAAACTCTTGGGAGCGAGGGGAAAACAAACAACCAACACACACCGCCACAATCAAAGACTGAAGAGACTCTGAGGCTCGCTATCGATAAATCCTATCAACGCCAGCGGAGGAAAAACAAAATGACCTTTCAATCTTCAACATCTGTGCTTGTCATGACGTCCTGGTTATGGCGTGGAAGAGTGACTGCTGGTTACGAGGCAGAAATTAGTCTTGAGAGAAGGAAATAAGAAAAGCTTGGAGTGTGAAAGGCCTGTGGAACAAATCGTATGGACATAATTATTCTTCTCCCGTTGTTTTTTGAAGCGCGGAATCACTTCCAGGTATCTGATATTAAGGCGGTAATTCAGAGGAATTCCACTTGTGCAAGAAGAAAGAACAACAAGCTGCACGTCTCCTCTTTGCAACAATCTAATTGGCCTCACATGGTGTGTCTTCAAATAACTGCAAATGCTTTGTCATCCGTACATTGAGAGTCGAATAAAGCGTGCTATTGGAGCAGCCTTAGCTCTTGATTCACTTCGCCACAGGGTGCTTAGCTGTTATGTCATTCCCATGGATCACTGGGATTGGGAAAATGAACTCATAACCTTACTGTAGCAAGAAGAACCACAGGCGATGTGAAACATTAACCACTTTCAAGAGGGCTATCTATGCAACCCAAATGAAAAGCTTTCCTAATTACCAGAGCAGACAGAATGCATATGCAAGCTGTATGGAAGTAAAAAAAATGAGGGCTACCCTTGTTTCTATACATCCACGGCAATAGTATAGCCCATTATGCTTTACTTACAGTAAAACGCTGGAAGGGGGAAAAAAAAAAATGGAACACATCCTGTTAAAATTTTAAGCTTTTTATGTGATGGTTTCTTTTAACCACAGCAGTAAAGTTGATATTATTCTGCAGAAGTTCAGCTTACCATAAACTTTTACCATTTCCAATTCTGCAAGACTTAGAAAAGGTCAGACCAAAAAATAGCTCTTCATTCGTGCAGCGGAAGGTGAACCAAAGGGAAGGAAAATAAAATAAAAACCCTCTGAACTTTTTCCTCCACCTTGACATATAATGGCCTCGGGATTCAGTAGTAAAACGAAGGCGAAACACGCTGGCCTGTTCAGCTGAGGTTGAAAAGTCAACAAACATTGATAAATCTTAGCCAAGCATTATGAAGCCTTCTCGCCATTGGCATTTCCATAAGACCAAATGCTGGGACTTTTATAACAACAGAGAAACAAGACAAGTTGGCACAACAACCTGACAGAAACCGGCATCATACGTAAAACCAATTTGACCTGTTTGATCCACTAGACCTATCTATATCATTATCATCTCACTGTCTTGTTTCTTTTCCTTCTTTTCGCCACTAGTGTACCTGGTTAAGCCCACTCTCCCTCCTCTAATGATGCCATCTCGGTGTTACTCAGTGGAGGAGAATATGAGCGTCCCAGACCGACAGCGGCACCTCTGTGTGACACCTCCTCCAGTCACCGCTTGCATGACGGCTGAGTCCTCATTAGAAGACGGGTCCACCTGGCTTTCAGACACAGAAAGCGCTTCTAATGACATCCTGCAATGGCCCTGGGCCCCACTCGGTGACAGAGAGGTGCTGTTCAAACCCCCCTGCCCTGGCTGAGGGTTTTTCATTGTCATCCAACCAGAAGGGTGACGGTAACGATAATGGTGTTGTGGCATGACGGGTACTAAATGAACCTCCGGATATCTGTAGGAAAAATCATTTATCTCAGAGAGGAATAAAGGCACGGCAAAGACATGTAGTTGTACCAATCTACATCATGCACCAGTTCACCAGACCCAGGCTAGCTATTTGCAGACTACATGGTAGCTGTTTTAAATGAATGGCAAAGACTCTACAGGAAAACTTGCTCAAAATATTGTGTGGGTGGGCAATTTTCATCCCTTTAGCATGTACAATAGCAGATAAAATTAAAATAGTTTAAAGGCTACTGACTACAGGCTATAGGCTTGCTGATGCTAATGCATTAGTGGGCAAGAAAATGCCCTGCAGTGCCATTGCCACTGATGAATAATAAAGTGTGTCTACTGGAGCTCCATACAGCCACAACAGTGTTTGTGCATTCTACCGCACTGGAGTGACTCCCATTGCGCTGAACCTAACAAACTCTCAATCCCAAGTCACACCAACAGCACCAGGCAGCCTGCATTTATGCAAGGTATCATGACAACAAACAGGCAACATGCATACTTCTAGTGGCACATTAGTATCATCCTAATACGATAGAGGGGATGTGTGAGGAATAATTCCACATCTCACACCACAACATGAATAGGTTAGGGCGCGTAATGAGGAGGTGGAAACACTAAGCTGCTTACAGAAATCAGCTCTTTGAGAGACAGGCTGTGTTACCCTGCAAAGCCTATTTACAGCTGTTAAGACAATTTCAGATGCATGGCTTTTCACGAAAGGAGAGACCTAAGAGCCAGTTAATGCATATGATGACAACAGGTCTTTGGAGAGGGCAGAGTTATGTGCGTCTGAGCCTGTGCGTCTATACCTGAGTCCTTGTGCTGTGTATGCACTTGAGTACACACCTTGTATCTCAAAAGTTGTGTGAGAGCATGTGTGCGTGCAGTGATTATACGGCCTACGATGTTCTCCTGCATGAAGGTCCCAAGCTGGTCCGGTGCCTGTCGGTGGGCCATCACACCAGCACTAATGACCTTGTGTTTATAACCAACCCCGCCTTGTCCCCACTCCTCATTGGCTTTGCGTTATCTTGGCAGGTAGCAGAGTCATGGAAACTCCAGCCTACCATCCATCTTCCTGTGTGACAGGCTGGTCCTCTGAAGGGACTGCAGCCGTTCCGTCCGTCAGCTAAAGCCCTGATGGGAGCGGGGCAGCGCTGCGGAGATACCTGCAGCTCACTCCGGCTAACTCACTGCGCTCATTTATTCCCCCTACAATCTGATCAAAGTGGCAAACAAGGACACTGATGTGTTCCTGTGGCACCGAGTTTGTTTTAGAGCGGTGGTGTGGGGTGGGAGGTGCGGGGTGAGGAGAGGAGAAGTGTGTGTGTGAGAGAGAGAGAGAGCAGTAACTAACTTAAAAGAAAAGGAGAGAGGAACATGAAAGGGTGAAGGAGAAACTAAGTGAGGGAACAAACGAGAGAGGCGCAGAAGAGAGATGGCGTGAGATGAGAGAGCTAAAGAGAGCGGATCAAAACAAAGAAGGAGAGAACGGTTTGAACGTCTGGGCAAAATGCAGTGGAAAGAGCACTGTTTTGACTTGACATTAACAGTTAATAGCTATGTAAATGAACCCCATTTACCTAGCAGATATTAGCATAATACTTAGTTCAAACTCTGGGCACGTAAACAGCAGCGGCATGGTTCTGGGTTGTAAATGTCTAAAGTAAATTTCTTTTATTAGTGTACACAGGCCAATCAGTCTCATAAGTGTATTTATAAGCTTTAATGATAATAGCAAATATTTCACATACATGAAAAGGCAGAGGGGGCTGTAAAGTCAATTCACAATAACCTATTCTGTTGTAATTATTTAACTTTTTTTTGCAAATTGCAATGTGCAATTTAAAGTTGGCACAGACACAAATTGAGTGTGTACCAGCCAGAAGATTGAGTTTATGCTGCCTACAACCCGTTACCCTCAGCTCCTCTGCAGCATGGCTTCCACACACTGCCATTAGCAATTGAGAGAATGCTTCCTAAAACATGGCAGTAAGCTGCTCCACATGTGTTCTTGTTGTGTCACATCTGATGGAAAGATACATAAAGCCAAGGTAAAATTCTTGCTGGTTGGTGCACTTGTTAATCTGCATGTAATACATTGAAATAAAGTAAAATCAAGTTAATACTGATTGAGCTATAATGCTCCTCTTCCAAAGCAATGGGCTCTGCAGAGCAGCTAGAATGACAATGACACCATGCAACCCAACACAAGGCATTTAACAGAATCTGAGGGCAATTCTTACTGCCTCTTTCTGACTTTTGAAAAGCACTTCAGTACCTGTCAACACCCTGACAATTAAAATACCTCCCTGCTCTCACCAAATGCTGCCTGCATCCATTTCTCTTCCCTGTTCTCCCTACCTCACTCATCCCCTCCTTCCCTCCTCTGGCTCTCCATCAGACATGCTCTCCATATTCCTCTTGCTCTCTGAGCTTTAGAGAGCAGCAAGCAGCATCTCAGAACTTCTTTGTACTAGTTCAGATGGGAACAGTTGCTGGCAGAAGGAAGGGATGATTATGAATATGTTGTACAAATCTACTGTAGTGAATATTATGTAACCTAGTGAGAAAAGGCTTCTGGAAGTTTCTGCAGATGTACCACCGATGTCACAACAGAGTGAGCATTGGTACAAATCGGAAGAATGCTGAGGACGAGTTGGCTGACAGCCTTTTTGTAGTCCAGAGAGCAATAATATCTGTGTAAAATCCAGCAAGAATGAAGCAGCAGATTCTTTTGAAGTTCAAGGAATCATTGTGAGATCCCTCACTTCCCTCGATAGATGAGCAGCTGCTTCGGCTCCCTCTGTCCACTTCACCAGATAGGAGAGGACACAACATGGGGTCCAGCTTGTGTGCGCGCATGTTTTGCCTGCACGCACACACATGCACATACACACAAACACACACAGCTCCAAGAGGGCCATCTTATCCCCTACCACTTCAGACAAAGACAGAAGAGGAGGGGCGCTGGTCGAGCCAACACTAACTGCCACTGTCAGCGCTTTTCACCAGAGACTCTGCCTCATTTTCTGAAGGGGAAGATGAAAGTGGGCTTAAAAGGCGCTTGAAGTGTCGAAGTGCACAAGGCGCCTCCAGTGGGGAGAGCGCGAACAAGCGGGGAGGGGCGGTGCGGTGAGGTCTGGCCGTGTTCCATGTTTAAACCAAGTTTGACAGTGGGATATATTTGTCTGTCCCGAGTTAGAAAGGAAGCGGGCCTCAAGTGTCCACAAGCTTTGTTTTACTGCTGCTACCATCTTTCTGTTCATTCCGGCGCTATTCGAATGCGAGGCATGTCCCATTTTCCTCTCCGTCACTGGTGAGACAGCATTATCGCAAACAGGGCCCAGCATGATAGAATGGTAAGAGAACGGACCTCGGCCTAACAAAACACCACCATCCAGATGCAGCTATGCAAAATGCGGAATGAATATGCTGTAAATGGAGAGAGGGTCACACAGTGGAATAGCAATGGGAAAAAATGAACCACTGGATTCCTTCTTACAAATTTATTGCTCAATGAAGTGTGAAATAGCCCAAATAAAACATGCAATTTAAGGCTAACATTATCCAAATAATGGCTCTATCACCGAACAAGTGTTGGGACATTGCACCAGGGTGACACAGAGGGGGCCTGAGGCGTGAGTAATGGTGATGGGCCACCCCACCATATCAAGACTCCAAAATTACATTTTGATTTGTGGTGTCCCACTGCAATGTGCATCTTACACCAAAGCACAACAAAGTAACTGATGAGACATTTTCTATTATATCAGCTTAGAAAACAAAAATCATATATGCTAAACTGCTAATTACCTCCTTTACACATAAAGTGCACATTTTCATGATAGCGTATTTTAAATTCTTTTTTTTTTTTCTTTTTTTGTTGATTGGTGTTTTGTGCCTTATCTTTACACCCACCTACCAATGATACAGAAGTGTGTGTGCGTGTGTTTAGTCACGCATGTTGGATTTCGTAGCTGGCTGCAGCTGCAAGCTTTATGGAAGTCTGTGGGTGTTGAACACATTCAAACCCAAATCTGCACTCAGGGAATAAATATAATATTTTCTGGCACATGCACACGAAGACAAGTTGCTTTGCCACGTTAATCCTGCAGCACATGTTCTCTTCATAAAAACTACTACGAAACAGGAGTAGACGTCGATTCTTCAAAATGTCTCCACTTCCAATACGCGAAAAAGTAGGGCTTCCCAGCTGACTTAGAGTTTGTCTTGTTAATGCCAGCTTCACATCTTCGAAATCTCTTCAATACTCTTCAGTATGGAAACAGTGAGTTAAAACAAAGGCATGTGCCTGGACACAGACACAGAAAGCATGGTGAATAGTGGTCATTTTTGGAGATGTGTAGAACATAGGCCAATTGGGAGGGGGGAAGAGTGAAGCGAGACACAAACGTCACGCATGGATGAGGAAGTTCTCAGATCGGCTTGTGGTGATGCCCGTGGTGGGGAGGAGAGTTTCTGTGACAGATGGTCCAGGCTAGGCAGTGTGTTGGGTCGGTGGAGAAGCATATGGTACTCTCTAGATGATCTCATACACCAGCGCCAGGCCCAGTCGGAGGTGTAAATGCTTCTCTGCAGCCTGCCAGCGAAAGCAGAACCGTTGTCATCGCCAGCAGGAAGGTGGAGGCATAACGAGTGTGAGCATGTGCGTTTTGCCATAATACCTTCTGTGAGTGTGGTATTTTGTTTTACACCCCTACCCATGAGCAACTCTGACTCATCACCATCACTGAGAGCTGACATTTTTCTCAATCATAACACGCCCACGCAAATTGATATTGGGGACAGACATTTTCAGTTATTCATTCCACAAATTTAGTGCATAAAACAGTCAAAATTAATAGTTTTTATACACAGTCTCCACTATGATCAAAGTATATACTCCCTTTAACAGGTGCATATGAATTAGGTAATGGCATAACCTAAGTCTATTACTATATGTTTGAGCAATTTGTAGTCAAAGACAACAAACCTGTGTAGTAAGGTGCCTACGGAGTCTGTTAACCATTTACCCAACAGTGGAAAACACTCCAAGTAGGCATAGAGGTGGCGGGAATTGCCAAGTACGGTGTGGCAGAGGCACTACTGTCTGGCACATATTAAAATCTGGCCTCAAACCACAACACCAAGACATAACACCAACAAAGAAGAAAAGAGAGGGTCAAAAAATTCTTTTATTCCCCTAATATGAAAACAATGGGCTAAAAACAAACTAGGTAAATAAAAAAAGTGCTACTACAGTCCCACACAGCCTTTCTGCAGTTTGGTCACTTCCCTTGAAGAAAGAAGATCCCATCAGCACTTGTTGCGTGCTGATGAGCCGTCTCCTCCCAGAGGGAAGCCTTCTGTCTGCCAGCCAGCTTCTCTGGACTCTTGGGATCAGACTCTGATAGGAGGCTTTTCAATTTAGACTGTAGTAATGCTGACTAGATAACCATCTGTGTTGTTTTAAAATGTTACGCACCTATGACGAGCGCCATCACGCTCATATATTGTCTGTACTGGTCCCACAGAGGCGGCTGCAGGACAGTGTGAATTTCATTGTGGTTATCGTTTCACTCTCTGAATCGTTATTATATTAATCTAGATATATCGATCCGTATCGATGGATTGTTAAACCCCTATTCTTAACTAGTGCTTGTTTTTATTGTTTTTACATTAGGGAATAAAATCTGATTTTGACCCTCAATTCCTTTGTGTTGGTATTATCTACAAGTTGTAAATCAAAGGCAGTTGGACTTTCTGTGTGATCTTGAAGATGTGTTGCTACACATCCGAGAAGCTGCGCACAGAGGTTTGAATGCCAGGCAACTCCCTACCACACTAGAAGTGAGGAAGCTTCTCAGAGGAGTAGTGAAACATCTTCAACATCACACCATGATGTCCAGATTCCTTTGACTTGCTGCCTGTATATACAATATGACGTGGATGACGGAACCCTTCATCAGTGTGTCTTCCTTGTTGGTGTTGTGGCAGGTTGCTTTTTGCTGCTGGCGGCAGCCTTCACAGGTGAAGTCCAGCCGACAGCTGAGCTGATAAGCATCAGATGTATTTGATGTAAATCGGAGCACTTACAAGAGGCCCCCGAGGGACGGGCCTGACTGTAAATTCACTTTACATTATTCACAGGGCTGATTCTTGGCTTTCCTTGGCCTTCAACTGTAAATTGAGCACCAATTGTCGTTGAGTACCGATAACAACCTAGTATGTGGTTTTGAAACAATTCTTGATTCTTGATTTTTATTTTTAGTTTATTTATTTTGTTCTTTTTTTTGTTCCACTGCTTTCACTGGAGTGGATTTTGGTTGGGTGGAAAGCATATCTGGCTGAAACAAAGCTTTCACTTGCTCTGCATCTGTACAGCCCTCACTCAGAAAGTGTTAGTGTTCACAGTGTGACTTTCAAGGTTGGGCTCATGATCTCTCATGAGCTTTCAGCCTGCAGGTTCTTTTCAGCAGTTTCTCCAGTTCAATAACATCATGATACAAATCAGTTTCAAACTGACCACTGTGCCTATGCCTCCAATCAGAATCAATACTGTAATAATTTGGATGCTGGATGCACACTCACAAAAGTAATACACTCATGCTCAGTCTCAGTCTCAGTTACATTTGTGAAAAGCCAGAAAGGGAAGTGTGAGTTTATATCCTGTTGTAACAGAGCTTGATTAACCAATGGAGATGGATGGATTAGCATCTTATCTGGCTATGCATCAGGGAGCAGCTGGGTGGTATTTTACAGTAAAGCCATGCCAAAAGGCTTGACTGTGCCAACATCCCAGTTCTCCATCTGGCTAACATGGAGCAGCCAGGTGCGTTTCAACTACAGGTGGGTATCGTGATGTTAAAGTAACACAGCCAACTTGTTTAGATAAAAAGCAAAAGTTGGCCATTATTTGATTAGGCAATGAATAAAAGAGGTGCAGAACAAGAATCCTTGCACCACAATGGTGAGGTGCGTGCAACTAACTAAAGAGACCATCAAAGGAGAAGGAGTTTGCCAAAGTATTTTTAAAAACCAAACAACCTGTAGTAAGCGCTTCTGTGGGCTTAAGTCAAACAACAGTAGGAGAATGTGCTCTTTGGAAAAAGGATAATCTCATAAAATTGGAAGAAAAAACTTCCAAGGCAACTCTTCTTTCAAAAATAGTTAAAAAGCCTTTATTCAAATGGCTAAATCATAATAGAAAAATTAAAAACAGCAAAGATGTTTTGGCCATGAGCCTTCATCAGGGCTTAAAAAATGGACAGCAAACAATTCAGAATTTAATCCTCAGGTGTTGCTGCTTACTTTAATTAAGAGCCTATTTTCCAAAAGCCCCAAGACACACTGAAACACCCTGAGACACACCACAAGCATACATGTACGGTCTGTGCATGGTCGATGCTAGACAACAGCCTAGATTACATGACAATCCTATATCAACATTTTCAAAAAGATCTGTTTTCCCTGTCAACACTACAATGCCTGTCTGGTCTTCTTTGAAAAGCACCCTTGTCGCAGGTAATAAACGTCTTGGTGTGGACACAGCCTGAGCAGCCGTGCAGCAAACAAGGCTGCACTTAAACATTCAGGAATTCTCTCTTTGTGGAAATGTCTTACATGCACTCAGACTGAAATTATCTGGACACATATCCACCTCTTTCACAAAACAGCTATAAATACTGCATGTGAAAAAGTTTAATGTAGTTTTGTTTTTATCACACATTTAAAATCTTGAATTTTGCTTAGTCAAATCTCTTACACCAAACAATCACATTTAATAATGCAAATTTACTTCACAAATTCAGAAATTACAACTCAAAAGTCTAAGTCTCAAAGTACTTGAGACCATTTTTCTACCAGCTTAAAATACAACTGTAATCTGCCTTCAGAAAACTGTCCCATAATGCTTAGATCTACCTGTGGGGACTTACGTTAACACCAAAGCAAACATGGCAGTATATACTTAAATCCAGTATTGAATTGCAGAAATGCTGCCAGTTTACAATGAAATCTATCTCACTTTACAGGCTGCAGGCCAGAGACATTGGGAGGTTTTCGAGCTTCCGTCGATTCCACAGACACAAGACAACTAAATGAGCAGACTGAAACCAATGGCTTGAAGATAGACAAAACAACAGTGTCCTTGGCCTTGAGCTGCTTTTATTTACACATCATCTGAGGCACAGTGGGAGCCTCTTTGACTTGACTATAAAGGCTTTTGAAGATTGCAAACTGTGAACAAAAGCCTCTCTGCTTTCTGTAAAAAAAATAAATGAGGTTCAAAGAGCTTGGCCCATAAAATGTTTTACTTATTCAGTGCCAAGGCCTGATGCTTACCTCAGCTATCTAGATTTTTGAGTATTTTCAAATGTGTCAACTGAAGGTAGCAGTGCACAGCAGATTTAAACCGATGGAGACACGCTCGTTCCTTCTCTGTCTCTCTCACCTGTCTCATCAAAAGAGTTGGCTAATGTCAAGGCGGCTCCATATTATTCAGTAAGTCGACATATCAAACCAGCTATCCCTCTAATAAGCACACATGAGATTTGACAGCCATGCATAAAGGCTCTGTTTACACTGAATATTCATAACTGGGAGAAATAAATTAATATGACTCCTAGCTCTGTTAATTGTAATTCTGGCAGTCAGTCTGCGCTGAATAAGTAGGAGTGAAAAAGCGAGGCAGAGGTAGACAGAGGTGAACGAGGAATGAGAGAAATGAGGAGAACTTTAGAAAAGAAAACAACTCAGAAAGACAGGGAGAGAAAAAGAGAAAGAGATTACTGAACAAGGATGATGGAAGCTGTCAAAGCAATGTTAAGAAGATAACTACAATATAGAAGATAATGGACTTCTAGCAAATCTGCAGTGAGCAGTGCACCACATCTGTACATCATCACATCATTTAAATGCAACTCAGAAAGAGACTTACAGCCAGTGCTATATGTATATCCATCTATTTGTATGTATGTGTATATATAAATAATTGTGTGTATGTGTGTGTGTGTGTGTGTGTATACTTTCCTTTAATTCAAGGGCACTGACAAATTGTATCCTAAAACCATATCCCATCCATGATACAGTTGGCCAATTCAATGCCACAAGGTATACTTCACAATGTGTGAAAAGAAAACCTAAGCCTCAGCGCGTTACATTGAAATGAATTGAACTGAAACCACTGCAAAACATGTTATTTCAAGCGAGTAGCAGGAATATATGGCAAACATTTTGAAAGAAAATAAATAAATGCATGTTGCTCCCATTCATCACACGGGCTCAACACGTGGTGAAGATAAGAATCCGAAGCAATGTTTTCTTCCATCTCTGCTTCGTCAATCACCGTTGGGGCAGACAGGAGGCCTGGCAGACATGAAGCCTCTCGCAGAAAGAAGAGGAGGGGGAAAATATGGTTTTTATTTAGAATTCAGACTGAAAATCCATCAAGATTTGCTCAACAGATGCATCTGTCAAGCGGGTGGCGACACACAAAGTGGACTGTATAATCACACTCTCATTGGCGGTGCCTGGGCACAGGTATGTGCATGTATGTGTGTGTTTGCGTGCATGTGTATGGCTGTGAATATCTACTTGGAAAGCAAACAAGAATCTATATTCATTACAGGTGTTTCTCTGATATCAACAAATAGCAAGATAGCAGACAGGCTGTATTCAAAAACCTGTATATACATCATATAGTGAGTGTGATCACATCACTGCTTAGGAAGGCAATTCAGTCCTACACTGACTGAATTGCTCTGTATATCATTATTGATAAGACATTTAGGCTATGCAGAAGAGGATCTGCTGAGGAGATTTCTCCCATAATCCATATCCATGAACCAAAGGTTTGCAAAAAGGGTATATTTAAATCAAGCACAGACTATTTTGGTATGTGAAGTGTCACAAACGCCTCTCAAGTCATTTACCAGGACATGGAATCAAACTAGCAAAGGTATTGCTCCATTTCCCACAAATATTAACCAATATTAATTTCTTGCACACCTTATGGCAGTGATGCACTGGAAGCATGAGATGTGTGCATATCTAAACACAACAATCACTGATGCATTCACTCCAAACTTGAATCAATATTGGAGTGTCAAGAGACAATCAAAACAGTTCTTTTGTGGGATTTCTGGAGCCTACGACGCAAACGGAGCAGCTAGGGGAATGGAACCTGTTTTCAGTCACATTACTTATCACAGCAGGGAAATTCAAGTGCCGCTGAAACCTGATTGCGGCATGACAGAGTAGCATAAAATGATGCATGTCAATTGTCGCTTCTAGTGTGCTCAGACTTTTACCTTATCAATGAATGGCATGGAACATTCTTGGCAGAATCAAAACTGAGTGATGGTAGCTTAAGGGCCAGAGAAGCAGGTTGGGATGGATGCCTGAAGTGGCTAATCTAGTAGGGGGAAAGTGAATACACAATCCTCTTCCCTCGTTGAACAACATACCATCAAGACGCCTTTCTGCAAGACACTGCAGCGCCCAACCGCTCACATGGAGCAGCTCAGCGGCCGGCAACAGGAGACTAATTGCACTGGGCAGGTCCTCTGAAGGGTACAGTATGAATAGAATAGCTGTGTGAATGTGAAGCAGTGTTGCTGGAAAAAAAACGTGCATGAGTGCATGACATATTTTTCCTGGATAAATAAGAGTAAACGAGCGAATAAGAGTAAATAAGCTTCAAAGTGCAGAGTCTCTTTTTAAATTTGTATTCCTATGTCTCCTGCCTGGGCGGTAACACAAACATGCCAATGGCGCGCCCACACACACGCACAGCAAGAGACAAATCCACACATACACACGCACACACACACACACACACCCCACAAAAACAAAGAGCCCGAGTAAGTGTCTCTGGGTCATTAGCTTGGAAAAACAGCAGGAGTTAGTGTGTCAGTCACTCATAGCATCCCAGCGGAGCACCGAGACAAAGAGTCAGGACTTTAAGATGACTCCCTGCTCCATTCACTCAGTATGGGGGCACAGAAAGTAACTCTACTTTCCATGAGCCATTAGCTGGTTATGAGCCACCCATCTGCCATAATGTAAACTCTCCCTAAGAGTTGCCATTCAAATGACAGGGAACCAACGATCCATATCGAAAACTCATTTATTTATTTATTTATTCATTTATTGTAAAAGTCGATGTGTGATAGTGAAGGAGAAAGACCTCTGAAGTTATTTGTCCTCAGGGCCAATCAATCTGTGTCGACTTCAGGAGAGTTGGACTGCTCAACTGTACATGAGAAGTGGACTTCTTGATAGCTTAGCTCCAATTGAGCTGTCAGCTTAACCACTTCATGGTTAAGTGAGTGTAGCAGAGAAGAGAATATTGGTTGGCGACTGGTGTGTGTGTGTGTGTGCGTGTGTGTGTGTGTGAGTGTGTGTACAGGCAAGCTTACTCGATGCATGTCATTCATCTGTTTCTGCGCACCCATGCTTCGGTGGTTCATTCCTTTGTGTGTGCAGGGAACCAACAGCTCGCAGCAGGATATCGGCACCATGCAAAACTCCATTTGAGTCTCACTCGGTCACCTCAGATACCCTACCAACCCGCGGACTGCCATACCCCACGTCCTCTCCAGAGGGAACCCATGAAACAGAGCTCCATCCTGTGCTGGCGTCACAGCCTGCCTCCCCCTCGCCCCCAGGGAGTAAGAGCCTGGCAGTCTCAGTACGTGTTCCAGCTAAACTGAACTCAACTACAGAGGAAGTTAATCTTCTCCCCCTTTCTCTCGCTCTACAGTATATCACGTTCATGTGTGACCTAACAAGCCCCGTGAGTCTGCCATACGCGCACGTGTGAATGCACAGCATGTATCTGAACAAATGAAGCGTCGGGTAGCTGCTTGCTCGCTTTAATAGCGAGCCAGCAGTAGTCACGGGATACAAATACGGTTTGAGGGACACATGCACAAGCGCGTTCAGACAAGCGCGCTCGTAGACACGCACAAGGCCGCTGACCAAAGCGCTTTGTGTGCACGGAGCTAAGCAGAGATTACAGAAGCCAAAGGTGCAGGGCTGAGGGAGTCCGGCCCAGCATCTGGCGAGCCCTCTGTCCCGAGCCCCCTGTCTCTTCATTTCTGCTTCCGCCTTGCAGAGCTGGTACTGTCATGGAAAGATATATCGCTTTTCTCCTATTCAGTTTATCTTGGTCTGCATCGAAACCATGGCCACTGAAAGTAAAGCCCCAGGCGGAGCGCTGGAGCCCAGAGGCAGCAGCGAGAGCGGCACCTCGCTGGCTGACAACCAAGCCAGATGCACTATCACACAACCGCTGCTGTAGTTGAAGAGGACACTGAATAAAATATAAAGCTGAGCAGCGGAGGGTGTAAAGTATATGTGTTGGGCAGTTTGGTGCGTGGGAGGAAGGTAGATCAGAGAAGGTAGGAAATGTATGTGTCTGTGTGTGGGTGAATACAGATGCGCGTGTTAATCTGTCTTTGTTCATGTGTACGCATGTGGGGGCAATAATAAAATCGTAACCAGGGGCTTACAAAAAAAAAAAAAAAAAAAAATGAAATACAAAAAATAAGCAAAGCGTGAGGAACTGAACACGAGAGGGTGTGAAGCAAATTAGTGTGGTTGACTGCAATGACGAAAACCCGAGCAGACACGACCACTAAGCGCAAGAAACACAGGCCTCCACATCCAAACAAACAACATAACGGCGCGATTAAACTTGATAAGACTTCAGCCGTGATTAGCTGCAGCCATTTGCACATCTGCTGGCAGGGCCAAAGAGCCAGCACAAACAGGACTGCTAAGGCTTCGCGGTGGGGACAGAGGTACAGCAGAACAATTAGTTGAACCAAATTATATTTCATTAACCACTGGAGCTGACTCAGACAATGAAGGAATACAAATAATCTGACAACGTCGGTAAGAACGTGTTTATGTGAAAGTCTGTCCAATCTGAGATTATCTGTGGAGCGGATTGATGTTCGGTCCAGAGGCGAATTCTATTCAGGAAAGCTGGTCCTTTCACTGCCCCATGAGGAGCGTGGACACGGGTGAGCTGAATTGCTCTGTGTGTGTGCATGTATGTGTGTGTGTGTGTGTTGCCTCTCTACTCACTGAGTCTCTTTGCAGCCTCCAGGGCTTCGGAGGCCGTGTCGGCCACATAGAAACGCTGGACAGCCACGCCACTCTCCTGCATCAGCTTCTTGCTCTGGTACTCCTGCAGATTGAGCCATCTCCTGGGATTCAGCTGGGCGCACTGGGAGGGAGAGAGTGAAGTAGATAGGGAGAATGAGTGAGCCCAAGACTTAGATGCGGGCCATCATGTGGAAGATGGTTAACACAGTAATAAAATGTACCAGTCTCTGGGGATCCATCTGTGGACAACTGTGAGAAAATCATGCTCCAATGATAACTATTTTTCTCCCTGACTCAACATCTCTCCCTGGCCTGCACGCTTTCTGCTGCGGCGTTTCGCATTATACAATAGCAAAACATATCAAACACCTGCCTCAGAGTGTGCAGACAACATCTCCTCCATTTTTTCCCTCCCCCTTCTCTCCTTTTCTCTCAGTCTCTCTCTCTCTCTCTCTCACGCCTTTTCTTGTAATGAGCCAGCCAGGTCTGGGCTGCAGGACTGCTCGGGAGCTGTTTGCTCCGTCAGCAGACACAAGCCCCGTCAGCTCCAGCTGTTGCCGCTATTAAAAAGAAATTGGCTTTTTAATGTGACAGTGAGACACAGGCTGCGTTAAGGTTAGATTCCCTCTGCACCAGCACACAGCACCGAGAGCTCGTCTGTATACGTGTGTGTGAGCGGGCACACGGAGACGTATTCACAGAGAAGATCGTTAGGGGAGTTGTTAAGGGGAAAAAAAGAACATAAAGATAAAGGGAAAACAAGGATTGCTAGGTAAATGGCATGGCTCAGTATGTATATTTCCCAACCTAATTTGTAGTGAAGATGAATCTCACACAATAATAAAACCAGGATCACACTGCATCATATTGCTGAGGTAAGTACAGCTGGACTGAACTGAGCTGTAATCCACTTTTATGGCCCAGTTACACCCGTTAGGCTGGGACTACACCAGACATTATTTGGACAAGGAGGCCAGTATGAACATAATCAAGGGGCAGCCATGCAGATTATTATGCAGCACTAGAGTGTATAGCAAGGCCTGGGCCCCTTAATCATGTAATACTGACTGAATATCACTGTATCGCAAGTAATTAGGCTATGGCTTTAAAGTAAGTAAATTAAGTATGTTAAGGAGGGTGGACAAACTTTTTATTCAATAAAAATAAATCTGCTAATTTGCAATGGAAGTGGATTTGCTGGGGACGCTCCAGTGGCTCACTGTGTAGAGCGCGCACCACGTATTATTACTGCGGCGGCGCGGGCTCGATTCCAACCCGCGCCCTTTGCTGTGTGTCATCCCCTCTCTCTCGCTTCCCCGTCCTTCCTGTTTATCTCTACTCTCACTGTCAAATAAAGCAGCAATGCCAAAAAAAAGACGCTGAATACAAACAAGACGTGTGCATAGGATTTAATCACTTCTTAATCACATCTTCGACGTCTGACAGACGGAGCTGGCCGTCATGGCGCATGGCAGTGATGTCGACAGCTACATGTGGA
This sequence comes from Holocentrus rufus, assembly GCA_900302615.1. NCBI lineage: Eukaryota > Metazoa > Chordata > Actinopteri > Holocentriformes > Holocentridae > Holocentrus > Holocentrus rufus. Next base: position 23,297 of record OMLF01018558.1, read on the forward strand.
CAGATGAAGATATTAATACATTCCTTTGTCTAATATATGCAAAGAATGCAAAAGTGACATTAGATGGGAACCAGAGGCACAAAACAACTATAATTATAACTATTATAACTAGCCATGTAGCTAGCAAAAAACTGGTAGCCCATAGCAGCAGACAGATAATGATGACATAGTAGAATATGTCATCATTCGGCACCAATGGAAGGTTTTATTCACTTAAATATGCACGTTAATTCACGTGATTATTGTTAAATAACCTGTTGTAGCGTTTGGCTAGAAGAAAAACCTGCAGACTCTTTGCCCTCTAAGGCACATGGTTGCCCGTCCCTGGTACAGAGAATGGCCGTTATGTGTAGGGTCTTTCAAAATGAAAATTTTTATCTTTTTAATTACACAGTTGTGCCATCGTCCAGCCATGTAATTTTGTAAATGCCAGAGCATACAGCAAAAACATGTCATCCCTTGAGTTTTTGTCAAAATCAGACCAGTAATGTAGCAGTTATGACTATTCAAAGTTATAAATTTTGACCTTTAATTATAGCCACCATCAGGCTAATCAATGTAATTTTTAAACACCAGAATAGGGGGGCAAAATGCATCACTTTGTTGCTCCGCCATTTTTTTTCCTCCTCAAAATCATGCCAAGATATCACATTTGAATTTGAAGAAAGTACACTAACAAGGCTGCATTCACATATAGGCCTACTGTAATTCATAGTGTGATATATTTAATGGCCTGATGCAAAAATTCATTATGCCTGTGTGTTCACACTGAATACCCTAAATGTTTGCATGTGAGTGTTTCATATGCCATGCTAATCCCACTCTAAAGCCACTGCAAGCACAGACGATGAATGAATAATGAAGGTGTGTTCAAGTGCAAAAAGACTGAGGAGCTGATGAAACAAGTCACATTTTGCTAGGAACCTTCACGCACGCACACACACACACACACACGCACACACAAAAGAATAAATAAATAAAAATTAGATTTTAGCATTGTGTGTCTGCGTTTATAGACTACCATCTGACTCAGTGGTGCATGGGGCTTGACAAGGCCGCTGTGTGCCTTTCAAAGTCACTCTCTCCATCATTCATGAGGAGTAAAGAATGGTAAAACAGGGGGGGAAGCAGGGGTTGCACTTATCCACCATCTTTCAATCATAAAGGAATCAAAGGAGGAAATTTTGACCCAAGCTAGCCCTTCATAGTTACTGATGATTAATATCTAATGACTCGACACAAGCTCTCCCTCACTGCATGAGAGCTGTGCGATTGAGGCTACAGTCGCGGTACAATGATGGGCTAGTATGACAAGAAAACCTTTTTTCACCCCTTAACCAGAATCATCCATGGCCCTTTTCAGCTCAATTCACAATGGAACCGCATGAGTGGTAATTCACAATTCATGCCAAAACCAAAACCTCTTCGTGCTATAGCGCAGTGTATTAGCATGCTTTCCCCATTCCAACTCCCCTCAGAGCCTGACTGGAGACTTCATTAGAGCCAAAATGGGCTGTTTTCTAGAAGAACAGTACATGTTGGTACATATTGGCCTCTTCTCTCGCATAACTGAATACTGTAATGAGGGGCATTTGTGGGTCACCTCCGTAGGCTCTGCTGCGACACTATACTATTCATATGTTTCAGCTATTGCAATTGTGTGTGCGTGTCTGTGCGTGTGTGTGTGTCTGTCTGTGTGGTGCTATGGTGCTTTTGTATAGTCTTTCTCTATCTCTGCCAGGACTGACGATCAGCCTTTCTTGTATGCAGCCTGGACGGGGTTCAATGGCAGTGCAAAATATATTAAATGCAGCTTTGCAACAGCAGCCTTATAAACTGAATTGCTCCTTTCTTAACACCTCCTTCCATCCCAAAAGCCTTCTGCTGTCCTACTTTGGACGCATTACATTTATTCACGCTTAAGCCATTCACTGGCACAGACGACACTTGGACATGACCTTCTTCTGAGGCTGTGCTGTTTTGTTTTTTTTTTTCCTTCCTCCTCCTTTTTTTTCTTTTAAACAATTTAACCGTCCTCACTTCGACACACTGGAAGGTGTTTTTTTTTTTGAGCAAAGTGGCAGGGTGGTAGTGTGTAAGCAAGTATGTGTGGGTGCGTGTCCTTGTATAAGTGTCCCGCAAAGCATTCTCTCTTTTTCACTCCCTCTCTCTTTCTCTCTCTCTGACTGTCGCTCGTTCCTACACGTCCACTTCACTTTAGCCAAACATATCCCACAGCCCTAACAAGGCGAGCAGCAGAAGACGTTCCTCCTGTTCCGTGGACTTATTTGACTGGTGTGAGGTTATATGCACACCTCTCCCTTTCTCTCTTTTGCTCAATACATCCGCTTCCCTTCGCCTCGTTCACCTTGGGAGCATCAACCCTGCTGGCTGGGTATTTGTGCATGCCTATATGTGTGTATGCTCATACCCTCTGTACGTCAGTCTAGCTTTCAGTCTGTCTGGGACTCAAGGAAATGGCAGATGAAAGCCTGCCACGGAGACGGCAAAACCATTCTGAGGCTGTGAAGTCAAAGAGAATGAACAACATTCACTGCCTCTTACAAAGAGCAGGACTGTTCCAGTACACAAAGACCCCCTTGAGCCATTTAACAAAAATAAACTCAAGTACAATGAGCAATTCCCCTCCTCTCCCGCCACAATAAGTGAATAAGGTCTTTCAGAGCTCCTGACAGTAAGTAGATCATCAAAAAGATGGCAAAATAGCCTAAAACCACCAGTGGCTGATATTAATTTGACCTAAAAGCTACTGCTGTAGTCTACAGGGAAAGACAAACTCTTTTTTAATCTCAATTCCTGCCAAACTCAAAAAACACCTTGGCAGAAAATGAGGCTGCAACCATGTGAGCCTGCAGAGTCACTGGACAGCGGAGTTTACTAGGCCTCACATACAAGTGCCTGTCAGACCCCAATGGAGATGGCTCTTCTGTCACCCAAACAAGGAAGAAATGGGGATGAGGAGATAAAAAAAAAAGGAGCTAAGGAGAGTTCCCAAAATAACAGCTGCTGCTTACTGGAGAAGTAAAGCAGGGCTGGCGGTGCCTCTCCCGGCACTGATGATTACCTTGGGCGAAACAACGGAGAAGGGAGAGGCAACGAGAGCACTTTACGCCATGCATCAGACCCACAGTCTAATCTGCACCCAGGATGAGCTCTAACTTGGCGCTCTCACAACAAAATTTTCAAGTCTTTAACTGCGTTTCAGATAGGGCCGGCTACTGGCAAGGACCTCAAAACACAACACATATCACATTTTAACAGAGGAACTCGCTAGAACATGCTTTACATTGAGCCGATACTTGAAGCCTGAAGTGCTCCGATATGAAAATTCCTTTTTACAGAGAATGCATGTGACTCTGTTCTTATCAAACGGTTCCATCTGGGTGATTTTTGCAGAAAAATATTCCATTCAGAGGACCAAGCAGAGTTTTGTCACTGCTTTTATCATGCTGTGCGTTATTATTATTATTTTTAAAGCGCTATTATTTTTTTCATAATTAATTAATCTAATTTAATTTTGATGGCTGAGTTGACACAGATGTCATCGGCCCAATTACCTGAAAATTTATGTGCCTGTTCCACATTTTTGTCAGCTGATTCTAATGGTTCTCACAATCACAAAAACAATGTCAACACACTGAAAATCAAAGCTCCCACAATATTTCAGCCAGCAGGGTCTTTTTGCCTGATGGAGTTCATCCCTTCTAACTTAAATCAACCGCTGGCAATTTCCAATAGTGCAACTTTAATTTTGATCCCTGCAAATAATGGTGGTTCTGATTTATTCTGTAACATTTTATTCAGACTGCAGTTCTGTAGCCCTGCTAAGCTGGCAAGTCTGGAGTTTCACATGTGAATACAGCAGTTAAAAAAAATCCCCAAAAGGCTAATCATGATGGACCACAGTCAGGGTTAAAGTCACTCAAAGTCAAGCTCAATTCGAGCAGAGGCTCAAGTCAAGTAGTGCTGGGGTTTTGACAGTAGAAGAATGATGTAAGTGCTACAAGCCAGCCCCAGGAGGGAGCGGTAAGTGGCGGATGGAGGCAAGGCAGCCAGGCAAGCGGGCAAGCAGGCAACCGGCCGACGTTCCCCCGAGACCCTCTCTCTACAGTAATTATCTTCATCAACGCTCTGGAGACCATCCTGCCCAGTGCTTCTACCTAACTACTGCCCCAGTTAGTCCTAATGTGCGCTCACACACAAACACGCACAAAGGCAGAAAGAGAGACACACATGGGATACACACACTGGCATCGAGACAATATGGCACAAACAAACTTGGATGCTCTGATATGGGCCCTAGACAGGATAAACTATTCACAGCACACTCTTTACTTCTACACACAAAAGCACTCAAGATCTTTCTCGCGAGCACAGCAAAGTGATGGGGAGGGGGCGAGGAGGG
>OMLF01018558.1:50914-66280 GCA_900302615.1 Holocentrus rufus
CATCTACCTCGATTTTTCAGTTTTCTCTCCTTTTGTGCAAGCTCTGCTTTCCCTCCACTAAAGGGCTGACATTTCAGTTGGCTCCACCGTTCTCGGGCTATGCTGTGCAGCTCTGTTGACGTGACAACAAGAAGAATTTTCTAGCATTGTGTGGGAGAATGCAGGAAACAACTTTTTCTTCGGTGCTAATGACCTACAGTTCAGCAATGAACTCTGCATAAAGTAGAGACAGTGACTCTGAGACTCTCGCACAACGGCAGCACATTTTTCTGATTGTGACAACTGAATGTGAGCCGCAATGTACTGTATGATTTCAAATGGCAAATGTTTAACAATAGTTCATCACTTCATCTATATGATCCCCTTGTAATAAAGATAAAACACATGCCTCTGAGGCAAGCAAAGCAAGAAGCTAGCAAAACCTTTTATTCAATCTGCTTGCATAGCAAAACATGTAGGGTAGGCTTCAATTAAATGCAAATTAATAGTGGCTGTGTATTTTTATTTTTATTTTTCCCAACATAGTCCATTCATCTCCTAGAATGCATATTAACTAATATTTTGATTACGTTTGATCATTCTTGGCCCTCATAATTTAGAATGGTGCAGTGGTTGAATGACTTTAATGGGCACCATTTCAGAACATCCCATAAACACTCAAGTGGAATATTATCTAGTCATTGAGAACACCTTGGTATATGGCAAACATCAATGCTATGCTGTCCAGACAATCAGATAACTACTCGTGCCTTGTTGCTCAGAATACGGCTATTATTTCCAGTCTTCTCCTATTTAAAAATGAAATGAAATGAACTGAGGAATGGTGACATAATCGCGAAGTTAATGTACAATGTAGGGACAAATGGAATGATCCTGTGCCAGGTGAACGCCCCCACACCACTACAGGGCTTCCAGAAACCTTAATGTTTCAAAACCTTTAATGGTACTAAATCTGGTACCTAATGCCTTTATTTTGGCCATATGCGCCAGGTCTCCCACGTACAAATATTTTATTAAACCGTGTATTTTTCTGGGGAGCTGCCAATCTACAGCCCACAGCTTGGAGAGGCCGACTGAAAGAGTCTATTGTTTTTTGAGGAAAGAGAGCCTGGAGGTAGGTGATGAGTGGGCTGAGCGTGGCTTGTCGGGGGTCACCAGCTGAACAAGCCAAGCGTGCTGTCATGCTGCCCTTGCCTCTGCCACTCCGCTTCCAATGCATGTCTCTCCTGCCCTGGTGGGGCAGTCTCAAACACACGTTATCCATGCACATGACATGCATGTGTGTGTGTGCACATATACACACACACACACACACACACACACACACACACACTCATGTGCATGCAACAATGCTTGCAACTCACCCACTCACACACAGGCACAAATTCACAAAGGCACAAATGTAGAAATACACATGCCTGCACGCACACATGTACACCGCCTTGCACACACACACATACACACACACGCACACACACACACACACACGGACACGGCCTTATATAACGAGTCTAAACAGTGAATAAAGCAACCTAAAGGGTTTAGATGGATCAGTCTAAACCCAGTGGCTTTAATTTTATTATGCATTATGTATTATGAGCTGTTTATGATGTTGATGTTGTAGCAGTATTTCTTATTACAAATTTACCTCAGCAAGCACTGTTCTTTTTTCTTTGCTTACTTTAAACCATAGCTACAATCACTTCTGAACGAGACCTATTTCCAAACTATTAACCCATTTTTTTTTCATTATACTGACTGATTTTGACTAAAATCTCATCAACAATAATATCTTGTTGGATAGCAAGTCTGCCATTTGAAAACCTCTTAGTTAAAATTGCCCAACAGTTACACAATAAACTGAGAAAACCCAATACTGATTGTTACATCTTTGTTTAACTCAACTATGGTGCCATAGTTATCTTCCTCCGTGGCTGCTAGAGTGCATCTGAAATGCCTATCGCCCAAAAACATATCATTTATTTTTGATCAGGTCACAGGGGTTGATTCTTGGAGTTTAACTTGTGCCTGGACACGAGTTAAACTCCAAGCTGTTATTGACACTACGTGACCTGACAACTTCACTATAGATTTAGCACAACTTTACAGCTGCAACCGGACAGCAAAAAGTAAACAAGGAAGTGCTGAAGCTAAGCCAAATTATCATCAAAATTTTACAAAGTTTTACTTAAATACCTTAGATTTTCAGTTATATGTTTTTATGTCTCATTACAGGGCAAGAAATGTCTGCGATGAAAAAGGCACACTGTTAATTTGGGTGCTTTTAAGATTTTTTTTTCTTTGACATTTCTGCTTCATTGGATGAGTACAGTGGATCAAGACAGGAAAGGCAGGGCAGGGCCAAAATCGAACCCTGCACCCAACAGCACGTGGCATCTACCGGTGCACCTTAATTTGGGTGCTTTTTGCATTGATTTTTGGGGTGTTCACTGTACCTGTAGAACTATAACTGGGTCACACTGAAGGCAAGCAAGTGAAACTCTAGTGAAGCAGTTGACACGATTTTGGTTTGAATCAAATGATATGATGGAAATGGAGATGGAGTTAAGTTTTAAAGCTACACGAGGCAACTTCACATGCTGGCAGCTTCAAATGACAGTGAGAGTTCTGAACTTCAACACTCAGAAATGATGTGACATCAGTAAACTCCGCACAATACGCTCATTTTTACCATCCAAAATCAACTGTAACATCGGTGAGACGAGCCACTTGCTCATTGCTGTTTAAGAGAGTTTATATTTCACTCTTCAGTCTTCTGTTCATTCATCCTGTGAGCAATATTATTATCTGACAGCAGAAATTCATTTGGGCAAATACCTCTGGGGTCTCAATCGCTGAGTGAAGCTTTAAACTGATAAAAAAAACAGAGCTGCTTGTGTTACTGTTGATTTTCCAGACGATTTCCATTCTAAATTTCTCTCTTTCTTCCTGTAAACCTCAAATTTGCGTCAGCCAGTCTTTAAATGCAGAGCAAAAAGACTGGGGCTGTTTGCTTTTCAGGTAGACCACATTTTTGACTTGTACAGAAGGTGAAATATGAAGCCAAGGAAACATGTCAAATTGGAAAAGGTAACAAAGGTCCCTCAAAGATTAAATGCCACCTGAAAATTATAAAACAATGAATTCCTCCAAAATGGTACTTAATCATTAAGATTCACCGCGGGCCACCTCATATTTAATCAGTTTTTTTTCGTTCTCTTTTTTTTAAATAGTGTTTACTGATTGGTGGTGCCGAGTTCTCCAGGTGTGTAATTGACATTCTACTGCTCTCCCAGATCCTGAAGGAGGGAGTGTTGAACTCTGAACAGAATCCATTTCATGTCTCATAAAATCCTGGGCGAAGATCTGATAAATACCTTCTCGGCTAAACCATTTTTAATTAGAAGTCATTGCCTTTTGCTGCTGTAATTCTAACTCCCATTCATTGCCTCACAGTATGACATGTAACCGATTGGTCAGCGGCAGCAGAAAAAGGGCCTTTTTCCTCTCTAGGTTTTCGTAGCTCTTAGTGCAGGGCACATTTCCTGTCCATGACAGCTCCTCTCAGGGGACTGACACTCATTCTAGTCTACTGGAGTGAGAGGGAAAGCTAGAATACACTCCTTACACAGCAGTAAACCACACTATACACCAGAGCCAAAGAGGCTAGTGCCTCACCTTTACATGACCTCGTATGGACTGAGGTGCACTCAGTAGGCAGTGGCAAGGTGCTGCTGCTCCAGAGGAAACGTTCAGTGAGAACTACAACATGCCATGGCAGGCCCACAGCACTAGACAGTCAACACTGGACAGCTCTGATACGAACAATGACAGACACATCCCCTCAGGGTGGTTGAATGATATCATGCATTGGGTTCAAATACAGGTGACAGACAGTCACAGAACTGAATGAATAAAACACAGTGGTTGTGTGATGCTGAATAAAGCACTGAGCTGTAATAAATACAAAAGCATGAATGCACCACAATTAAAGGAGTCATTAGTCACCACTGGCTATTTTCTCTACATGGAACTAGCTAAATAAATTGTAAGTTATGGCCCATAAGCCACAGGGGTTTATATTTCATTTTGCAGTACCATTGTGATTCTGGAGATATTCTGCTTGCTGCCTTGTGAGGGTAAGATCATCTAAGTCAGTGCCCTGTTTTACTTTCAACAGGATGGGTTTCAGACAAATGTGACTCGTGCCAGAGAAGAATAGAAAGCAAGAAATCTTTGTGCAGAAGAAAGAAAGTAGCTCGTGACTCACAGCCTACTTTCTTCGTCTTGGCACGCAGAAGACTTTCTATTCTTTGCTGACACAAAACACTCACAAACATTTTTTTTTCTTTGTTTTCCATGTTCTATCAACCCCTTTGCATCATAACTGGATCATCAATCAATTTTACATGTCATTTTCATATTATGATTGATTATGGAAAAAATATGTTGACTATCAGCACCAGATTTTTCATTCCCTTCAATGTCTTCAACCACCTACTCCTCTCTCAGCATGCGTTGAATAGAAGACCTTGGTCAGGTTGCCAGTCCAACACAGCAGGGCTAACGCAGATAGACACACAAGTACAACCACATTCATATTCTTACCTGAATTAACTGTCTCAAGTCCAACTGACCCATGGAACCCCCACAGATATATCGAGAACTTGCAAACTCCACTCAGGCCCAGGGCTGAGGAAATCAGATGCATACTTTAATGTATGCAATGAAGAGACACGCTTATTGTTGCTTGGTAACATGCACAGGCTTATATATTGTTTTGTTACAAATGGCTTTTGGAGGATTAATGTGCAATATAAGTTGGGAACCTATGGAGGCAGAATGCAAATAAGTTTTTATGATTCACTCACTTCATGTACATTTTGAGAGATGTGTTCTTTTCTTATTGCATCGTTGTGTACATTACACTTTGGATGAGAGAAAGCCACTCTCATGCTCAGCCCTATTTTTGGTGTGCATGGCCTTACTTGAACTGTGTGCCTCTTAAGTTCCTCCCTGAGGTGTTGAACAGAATGTTTAGCCAAAAAGCATACAGGGCTGGATCATTACACATAGTTGGAGGAAAGAGCCCAGATCCTCCAGGAGCTCGCTAATATTCTGACCTCAGTGTAAATCCATCAGTGCCATTTTGCTAATGAACTGATCTATGATTTACACTGTCAGTAGAGCTCATTTCCTGCTGCCGCCTCGCGCAAAGTGCTGACTGCGCCTCTCTGTATTCAGCAGACCTTTTGTGTTATTGTGAGTAAGCTGATTTGCGTTATTCATCTTAAATCCCTGATCCACTAAAGTCTGGTTGTCGGTTGATAACTTTGAGGTCATGGCATACAGAGGGAGATGAAATACTTTGGGAAAAGTTTTATTACATAAAACCAATTACTGAACTATTCTGCAAAAGTAGTGCATGCGTACAGATCTTTGCTTATGTACATAATTCACCATGCATAATCTAAATGCATTATGCACCACGCATTTACATTCAACATTACAATGTGCATTATTACAATTTATTGAGTGACCTTTAAAGCTGTTTTTTGTGGGAAAACAAACTCTTTAATCCATGTATATTTGAGCACAGGTGCAGATTAGCTACATTCTTTACTTCCACCTCATTTGTATTTCCATAGGCAAAACAAATCCCTGCGAGCACCTTGCTCTCCGCTTGTGTGAGCACAGGGTGTCACAGGGGAAAGGTAAAAGCTGTGGGAATTCTTTGGCATGCAGAGAACATCCTGAGGCTTAATGTTGAGGCTTAATGTTGAAGATGCGTGTCTCCTGTGGAGTGATGCACACCTTCTGCACCTCGCACACCCCTCGACTTTACGTCCTGGGATTGGATTAGCAAGGGAAAAAATAAAAAATGGTAATTGAAAAAGTAGATAGGTATCAGAGAAGAATTCAGTGTTGTTTTTTTCATATTGTTTTTTAATGAAACCTAGAGAAATCTTAAAATATAATGCAATAGCGTTCAATAAATTAAACGAATGCAGGGTAATCCCCAGAGCAATAATATGGCATATAAATGGATGATACGGACAATATTGGACTTTCAATGCATTCTTAACACACAAAACTTGCATCACAGTTTGAATTTGTCAATATATCAATTGAGTGTAACTAAAAACTAAAATTGTAATACATTTTCCATTACATGAGGACTCATGTTTGCTATCTATCACTTTTATAACCAGAGGCTGCATGCCCCCTACATGTTCGTGGATGATTTTTTTTATGTACGCTTCATAATTCAACCACAATATATTTTTGAATGGCATGTACAAGCTCAGGGCCAATATCAATAATTTCTATTCTAAAATCTCTGAAGGCACAGATGCTGTGTTTTCACATGATATTGTCCTCAGGTCTGATTTTATTAAGAATTTCTCATTGATTGCTTAGTTTTCACCCATAGAAATACCGTGATGAAAGCTAATGATGTGTGCCTCCACTTCCTACAACACTATTAATTATTTCTAGACTGTGGGTGGCGAGGTCATGGTGTGAAATGGCACTGCTCCAGTTTGTTTGAGTGATTTTCCTAATAGACAGACAGACAGCGGTGTGAATTGTAAGTACACGTATACTCTGTGTATTGCTGTGCTGATCACATAAACCAGACAGCCGGATCAGTGGCGAGGGAGTGAGGGAATCATAACTAAATTTGGAGTTAATCGCAGATGCTCTGCCATCTCTGCCAAATGTCTCCAGAGAGAGACCTGATCTGGGAGGGCGGGGGAAGGGTCTGGGTGAGCGTTGGACCACGGTGTCAGATGGCATGTCTTTTTGCGCGTTACGACGGTAATTTAGCCGGCCATTCTCGCTTTTGCTGTGGCCTGCTGTCCTGTCACTTCCAAGCGCACCCCACCTCCATCCCCATCATCGTCCTCTGTCTACCTTCACACCCTGCCCCAGTCAGCCCCATCAGACACAGCTCCATGTTGCCTGTCAGACAGCCTCGGGGATAAGTGGTCCTGAGTGTTGACAATGGCTGTAATTTTATGAAGAGGGTGAGGAGCTGTGTCTCTTTATTCTGCTAACCTGATTACAGGCCTTCTCTGTGCCCGTGCGAGCACACAGTGTAATCTAAAAGCAACACCTGGGCCACTAGGCGATGTAAAATAGACGGCATGCCAAAGTACTGGCACACCCCCAAAATGAATTAAGGTGGGCTATTCAGGTCTGCACTGACCTTGGGGAGTCCTGCACACTGGTTTCTGCTCTCAGAGAAACAAGCTGAATACAGTCTTTTATTACAGAGTCACTGTGAAATGTGTAATGTATGTTAATCCATCTGGGATTTGGAGGAGAAGAGACAGGTTCTGAAGGGACAAAATGATGGCGTTAACAGAGGGAGAGAGAGAGAGAGAGAGAGAGAGAGAGAGAGAGAGAGAGAGCAAGCGAGAGCAGAGCAGGAGAGAAAATTGGTCGAAATAGGACAGTGAAAGAGAGTGAAGAGAGACAGACAGCAAGTGACTGATACAAAGGTGACAGGCACAGACAGATAGACAGCCAAACAGACAGAGCCAAGAGAAAGAAAGATGGAGAGCCAGGGTAGACAGATGGGCAGAGAGATGGAGGATGCGTTCACACTGCAGATGAACATGTCCCAATTCTGATTTTTCCCCACATAGCACATGTGACACAGATGTGATAATTAATATGAACAGAAAAACAGCTGCATGGAGCTTTTCGATTTCAATTCGGACCGTTTGGATAAGTGATGCTAAAAATCAGATTCTGAGGCGTGCGACCTACATGCGTTTTAGTGGTTCAATGCTCAAATTTTCAGAGTTGCCATGACGATAAGTAAATGTTATGCCATTCACCGGAGACAATGGCCATCATTTTGGTGCCCAGGTTGGCTGAGCCGGCATTAGCATGGAGAACAACAAGACACAGCGACGGAAAGAAAGAAAAATGGCCAGCTTCATGCGGCAGTGAAGACTTGAATGCACGCGCTGTAAACAAAATGTGTTCAAAAGCAGCAGGAGGAGAATAGGTCTGAAAACTGATATTAATCACTGACCATGTGTGTCTTTTCAGTGTTGCTGTTGGTTTATACCGGTATTGAATTGAGTGTGAAGGCCTTGCGGTGTGCGTGTAACCAGAGAGACTTAAAAGACAGCTAAGTCTCCAGCCGTATTGCCCAGCTAACTCCGTCTCCACCTATCGAGTGGGAGAGTGAGAGGCGCCGAGGCTGAGCTTGAGGTCGCAGGATCAGGTGGCTTTCCTTGCCAAGATCCGGGCGATACAATCCTGTCCTGCCGTCCTCTCTCCTCCTCGCACATCGTCTCTCCCACCTGATCAGTATGCATGCTGCTACACGCTGTCAGGCTGCCAAGAAGAGCGAGGGAGAGGATACTCTGTAATCTATGACTGCCATGATGACTTTGAGGAGCCCAGTTGTTACCTCCCCCTTTCCCTCTCATCTCACCCCCTTCCCCACAGTCGTAATCCTGGAACTGTCAGCAGGCGGAGAGTTATACCCTGACCAGAGAGAGGGCATTTTGTCATACAGATGAAAAGCGAGGAAAAGGAATGTGGGCAGCAGAGGCCTATAAACTTGTTTTATTGCATTGCAGAGAGGCGCTTCCATGGAGCACATGCTTTTAATTAATGATACCCCCACCTGACCCGGTGCTACTTGGTGCTGTACATTCAATAGCCCGAGTGTCGAGAACCTCAAGGAGAGAACTGCAGTGGCACTGCTAGGACTTAGTGCATCCATCCTTGAACTGAACAAATGAACCACAATTTATTGCTGCAATATTTGTCTATTATTTTCACTATGATCATCCTGCGAGTCGTAACAAGTTATCAAAACTTCCAGGGTGTAAGCATTAAAGTACGGGACAAATTGCTTTCCATTCTAAAAGGCAAGTGCTGTGAAATTGGAGCTTTTGAGCTCGATAGGACAGAATTAGTCCTCACATTCATCTGATAGTGCTCAACATAGTTTCCTGTAAATATTACGGTTAATCCCCTGCATGCTATTATGCTTTATGTGTACCGTGTTAATACTTTTAACAATTCAAATATGGTATGCATTGTGAATGCACGGCGGCTTGTCGAAGAGGATATGAAAAATACATGGGGATTCAGGTGGAGAAAGTGCAGGCTAACATCAAAGCCATCACACAAAAGACAGGAGGACCGGCAGCATAAAAGATTGATGAGGCACTTAAAACTAAGATTAAAAAAGTATAGAGGAAAACAAAAAGGAATCTTTTATAACTCATCATAAAGAACAGAGGGGCTTCGCTTTCACAAGAAAACTCCTGAAATATAGATTACTGGATTTGTGAACTGGAATGACCGACCGGCATGCTGCGCCAAGTCTGTCGCTCTCAGCTGTGACGATCCTTGATAGTGGGTCATGCATTATGGATGTTACAACACAAGGAAAGGGGGGAAAGTTCTCTGCCCTCTGCTGTTTTATTAATCCTTCAACATTTGATCTCAGACCTTTGACCTGGGATCTTTTTGTGATGTTCTTGTGAGCCGGTTTGTGAGTAAAAGGAACCGATGAGTTATGATGATGCAAGGAAGAGATGTCTGTATCTAGTCAATGTCAATGGCAATAGTTTTGCCCCTGGAAGTGATGCAGTAAAAGCTTTTTAAACAATTAGGCCAGCTGGCCATTGATTGGAAGGTTTATGAGCCTCTGTTGGTGTAAAGAAGAAGCTTGATTGCTGCAAGGGGGCTTCTCTTAAAGTGTTCAGACACTTTGGTGCCTGCCATGTAAAATCTGGGATATCAATACTGAAATCGGAGAGTGATTCATGCCCTCTCTCTCTCTCTCTCTCTCTCTCTCAACACACACACACAAACGCACACACACACACACACACACACACACACACAGCATGAAAACCTAAATCTGGACCCTTGAACGGCTTGCTTACTTTTCTCACATCTCCTCATCTCCATGGAGCTAATCAATGTTCCTGTAAAATACAGAGGCATGTAACAGCAGATACAGAACTACAGAAGATGTAGCCTTATAACTCATGCAAGACATGCGGAAGATCCATATTAAATGAATGCATGGTATAAATTATACACAGCAAACATATACAGTATATGTTTCTCTTTTTTTGCCCTGGTTAAAGTTCAAACCGCTTTCTGAATATATATTGGTGTTCGTACATAGTGGCTACTAATTAGTCTGTGCAAGAAAACTTGCCATCACGCCATGTGTATGAAAATCCTGTTGAAGGCGAGATTAGTCATATTAATAACAACTTTTTAATTCCGTCAGATGATAGAGGGAGAGAGAGAAAAGCGGTTATCCAACAGCCAAAAGCTGGGATGCAGATTATGCATTTTTAATGAGCTCATGGTAACATCAGACATTGGAGGGGCTAAACATCTCTGGGATATTTAGTTCCTCTAAAAGCCACAAATGAAATGAACAAATGTTTTGGGTGGCGAAGTAAACAGTCATGATGGCGACATTGAAGAGGGAAAAAAAATAATAAAATAAAACGGCTGCTTTCCTCTCCAAGAGCAGCGCTGGAGGGAGGAGCTTGGTTAGTAGTGACCTTTAGAGGATTTTCATAAGATCCAACGGGGTTTATTCTCCGTTTGAGTTATTTTCAAAGGCTATACTTTATGACAGAAAAGGAAATACTTGCACTGCATATATACATCACCTTTATATACATGCATAATACACACACAGAGTCACACACATGCACACACACACCCTCAGATATCACTCACAAATACCAGCCACCTCTATTCTAAAGCCTGCAGCACATAGTGCCCAACAAAGGCTCTGCTCTAACAAAATGTGAATACGGAGGCAGTATTCAAATTGTTAAGGCAATAAATATCTGGAGGGAATCAAAGTGACATTTTCCCCTATTTTCAGTATAAATATCATTTGCACATGTGGCAGATATTCAATGCAGGTCAAATAAACACGGGAATATGTTGAGACTGTACTCTGTTTAACCCGGTGACTTGCAGCTTGAAGCTCGTGTGTGCAAGAAGATGCCAATGAATGATAATCAATTATGTCTCAAACTGTATATCTATATGCATCTGCTCAAATATAAGGTGTGTCTGTGTGTGTAGTCGTGGTGTAGTGTTACAAAGAATAGAGTCGCCACAAGATTAAAAGCAACAAGACTGCTTTTCCCGAACATATCAGAGACCAACACCACCTGGCTGATCAATGGATAGAGAGATAGACAGATAGTGTGGATGTTGTTTTTTCCCCTGACAGGCCTACCTTTAGATTTAAATGGTGCGGATATTGATTCATCTTGA
This sequence comes from Holocentrus rufus, assembly GCA_900302615.1. Classification (NCBI taxonomy): domain Eukaryota; kingdom Metazoa; phylum Chordata; class Actinopteri; order Holocentriformes; family Holocentridae; genus Holocentrus; species Holocentrus rufus. The sequence goes on from OMLF01018558.1 coordinate 62,213, forward strand.
ATTTTCTCAATCTCACACACACTGTCCTTCTCGCTCCTTTGGACATAACAATGCATCGGAGCCATAAATCTCATAACATACTATAATATGAAGTTCATTATCATGTTTGAAATAATTTATAAAACAGAATCCATACCGTTAGTGTAACCAATCTGCTTCATACAAGATGTCTTGTTTCTTGACCATTTTTTGGGTGTGATGATCTTTCAGTGGCACAACTGCGTTTCCATTCATGTGCAGGTCTGTGGTTGTGGATGTGTAAGTGCATTTGCATGTGTGTGAGACTCAGCTTCCTTGTCTTTTTTTCCCCCCCACATTAAATCATCATATGCATATGATCTTAGCAGTAAACCCCATTCAAAAGATCCAATTATGCCTCATTGTTCCATAATCCACAAGACCGAACATCTCCAGCCTATCAATTCACTGCTTTGTCATATTCAGCTGGATGTGTGATCACTGTGTCGCAGATGAAACGATTTCAAACAGCTGATAAGGCACTGGGCTTGTAAGTTCTCTATCAGCATGAGCACAAACTTATAACCTTTTAAACAAAGGCTCTCTTGCTACGCCTCAGGCTACACTTGCCAGTTAGCTTTCTTGTCAAGGCAGAGAGAAGAAGTAAGGAAGAGACTTACATAGGTGAAGAAGAAGAAGAACATTTGGAGACAAATCAAAAATCTGACAGACAGACACTGAGAGGCTGATAGCATTTTATTTACATGTGTGGAATACACATTTACACATCAAACACTTTCCCTGTTTATTTAAAAGCTACGCGCTTTCATAAGATGTCTTAGCTGTTGCCAACAGAAAGGGAAACATTGTGACTTGTAAGGATATTTGCACACAGATTGTGCACACAAACACACACTCCATACACACACACATGCGCACGGACACACAAAGGAAACCCACAATAACAGGAGCAGAAATGTGTTCACCATTGTGTAACGAAAGATGTGTACTTAACTCAAACACTCAAAGCGGTAAGGTTTTACAATTCCCAGACTGAGGCATACCAGCTGAACGGACATTTAGCTTTGATATTCTGCCTTCAGATCAACATTGGGCCAGTGCCATCCCATCTTATCACTTCACATACCAACTGCAGCTGGCTCTGAGATTCATCCAAACGGGCTGATGCTTTAGGTGTTTGCATATTTAGGTCTTATCATGCATTTTTATTACAGATAGACATATTTAATGCACAATTTGTTGTACAATACATTACAAAATTGACACAAGCAAATATTTTACATTGCTGTTGCGGTGTGAAAACCTCCTATATTCAAAATGTCAATTTTTCAGAAGCTAGAAACACAGTCTTGTTTTGAGGTTGTGATTTCATTTTTAATTTGTTTTGAAAAGGTTTCATAAACCTAAGGGTAGTTACATCATTTTTTCCCTCCAACCCATAGAGAAGCGTGTAATTCTTCAGTTTAGGTTAAAACATGACTATAAACAAAATTGGAGCTATGAAGATTTCATACCACTGGGATCACAGCAGGTTATCAGCACTGAGCTCAGAGGTAAAGGTGAAGTAGTTTGGTTCAAATATTTCTCTGTGTTATTGATATCTCTCTTCTGAGGGAGCTAGTGAGGTCAGAAGTCTAGATAAAAAAGCCCTTAAATTTGAACCAATTAAGATGTCATTCCTTATATTTTGTCCTGTAAACTGGTGACGTTTGATGTACTAAACTGTAAATTAAAGCAAATTAAATTGCACAACACAGTGGGATAGATTGTTGCACAGATACTATTTAGGTGCTGACTTTGAGGATGGTACGGTTTATTGCATCGTAGCTGTTAATATATCGTATATTCTAGTTAAATTGCATTTTTTGTTAGTATGAAATGATGCTCCGTGACACAGTTAGGATTTGTAACATAGTTTATCATACTGCTCTGAGGCAATGACTTCCTGGAAGTCTTGTGTATCTTTCAGTGGCGTGTCCATGCTCTCCACTTTGGTATTGATTTCATTCCTCAGGCAAAATTGTTTTGGCAGAGCATCTCTCAACTTTGGACTAGATTGAAACAATTTGACTCATCTTTTGGAAGCCTGTAAGGAAGCATGATATTTGGCTGCCTTTTTTTTTCTTTCCCTTTTCACTTCAGTAAATATTTGATAGTGTGATGTGCTCACAAAATTGCTGGTGTTACAGATATAAGAAATGATTAAAGAACCAATAAAACCAACATATTATAAGGATGATAGGTCTATACTTAAAGCAAAATTGACCTTGGGTAGAGTGTTGGATTATATTGTTTCCTGGACCTGACCTGAGTCCACATGATGGTGAAATAGCCTCATTAGTTGCTCTGTGCTCCCCTGAGCTGGTTAACCAGAATACATTATTTGAAAAACTGGTCCCAAAATAACGCTTTTAGCACATAAATGAACACAATCAAAGTGGATTATGCCAGTATAAAAAAAAACAACAAGTCCCATTACAATTTTTGAGTAATCACAATGGTTTGAAAAGTTTTTAACTGCCAGAACTACTTTCCAATTCAAATAGAAAAATTACAAGAAATGTCCTATTTCCTCAAATAAATAAATAAATAAATAAATTTAAAAAATAAAATAAAATAAATGTAACAAGACTTACTGGTTTTTATATTGGCATTATCCACTCTGATTGTGACCAGTTTTGTTGCTTCACTGAAGTGAATGGAGAGATACAAATACAGTATTCTGGATTACCAGTGCAGGGAGCTTCAATTTTGCCTTGAAGTCCTAAAGGATGCAAAGAAAGCATAAGTAACCTTCTAAACCTTAGTAACCTTATAGTGAGCTTATAAACCACATTGCCACATTTCGCCAGAGGGAATAACTGCATGGTTTTCATTCTTTGGGCTGAGGGGTTTATATTGTCGGCCCACCTATAGCAAACATAAATAATCCAATGTAATGTGTGTATCAATATAGTGAATCACCTCTCAGACATTTGGCAGATGCCCTTAATCTCCCGCCTAAACCCTGAGCACAACAAAGATGGGTGAGATAATGATGCTCTCCCCTTACATCACAGAGTCTTAAATCAAGGGAGGAAAAATCTCTGTGACTAACTGCAGATCCATCTTATAATGGTATTCATGTATGTAAGTTACAGGAAAACATGCCTGGCAGAAATTGATCCTAAGCCAGTGGGTCCGGAGGCAGAGATGTCTTTATTGTATTTCACCTAAACAGCCCTTTCATCTTACTTACAGTATTGACAGCAGGGAGAGAGAGAGAGAGGAGAGAGAGAGAGAGAGAGAGAGAGAGAGAGAGAACCAGTTACTCTTACCAGAAAATTACGCATGATCACTCCATCCATATTCTTCTCGGTCAAATCTGTAGAGGATATCACATGTGTCTGTCCTTCCATAAACAACGGTAGAAAATGATATCCTTTACTTACCGTACAATTCATTTGCACAATGAGATAAAACCAACATTTCGCTTGCCACAGCTTGACAAAAACACTTGAGGAGATAGAGATAAAGACAGGGTGAGAGAGAGAGAGACAGAGAGAGAATAAGCGGGTGAGTGAGAGAGAAAGAAAGAGCAAATAGATGTTTTATTGCAACACATCCAAATATATCCAGGCGATGTGTTACCAAATATGCAGGACCTATTTATGTCAGTGAGCATCAGTGCATCCTACTTACAGACAGAAATCGCTGCTTCAACTCCTCAGCACAGCCCGGCGTGCAACACACAAAAGATAGTGGGGAAGACAGGCTTATTGTTTAGGGAGGCTTCAGCCACCCTTTAACCCAGATTATATGGGTAGATTACACTCTAAATAGGATCTCCATTTCCAACACCAACAGACACTAATATGTAATGACCAAGTCAAATGACCCATGACTGAGCTGGGAGGAAACAAGCCTTCAGGGCAGACAAGAATCTACTGAATAGACCTTATAGTTTCAGGCATTCAATTATTTTCCGGTTAGTGTGGTGATGACTACGGGAAAGTGAAAGCGAAGTTTGGTGAGACTCCTAACTTCGAAGTTTACACAGAGGCTAGGACAGTTCAGTGTTATCACAGTGTGCTTAAAGCAGGCGAAGAT
>OMLF01018560.1:4008-20838 GCA_900302615.1 Holocentrus rufus
AACGTCAAGGTCAAGCGCTCTCCTCCATCTTTGCCTGCCAGAGTTCAGGCACATTATTTAAATGTTTTTTTTTCCCCCCTATCCAAGACATGCCAGGAAAGCCTGAACTGCCCCTCTTGCATGGCGACTTCATTATATGAGCAAGGGGAGGATAAATAGGTGGCTGTGTAAGTGTAAGTACAAGTGATACCCATTTACAACTATCGCCGCACTGATGAACTCATATAGTTCTCCCTCCCTGACATTTAACTCATCTGCACATACAGACCAAATGGAGTTGGCAGATAGAAGGGATTAATTGTGCATGGAGAATCCCCATCATCGTGCAAGCATGGCCGATTATGTTCCTTTTTTGTCGGTGTGGAGGATGTGGGGGAAAAAAAAAGAAAAAAAAAAAAAGATCGAATGAGACTGCTTTGTCACGTCTGGGCTGTTTCATAATCAGGCGACAGTGAACCGGACGGGGGGGACAGTTCTCCGTTTCGCCGTACCGGTGGATACACTCTCTCCGCCCATCTGCCACTTCCAGTCGTCGTGCAGCCGCCCTGCAGTCCCTCCCAGTTGGCTCCCATGTGTCGATCAAACCAAATGTGAAGGCAGGCAGAGAACCTTGATTTTTCAACGCTTACACCCCCCCAGATGCCTAATTACAGGGGTTTCCATTAACATATGGCACTGTCAGGATGAATTTTTTTCCCACCTCTACTTTCGACATGCATTACATTACCGTGTTTTTGCCAGCTCCAAAACCCAAGTTTCATCTTTATGCAGGTTTTGGACCAGTTTTCATGACAAAAAAAAGAAGCACCTACACCTTGTTTTAGACCCTCTCTGCTAAACCTCAGAGGTCAGCTGCGGACGGCCAGTCAGTCATACCAGCTACTCGGTTAGCAGCGCTCTCTGATCTAGACGAACCGCTGCCTCCTATATGGAAAGATATTCGAGCCACCAGAGATTGTATTTGAATAAATTTGAATTCGTTATGCTCACGCTGACCCGCTGACTTGGCTTGAAATTGAATGCGATTAGCGCTGAACTTAACCTGTGAAATCTCCTCAGTTTTCTCAATTCAGACTGAGCTTCTTGCCCCGTGCATCCAGGGACGGGAAAAAGCAAACAAGCAAACATTGAGTCCAACAAAACTTTACCACCTCCTGCAAGTTTTCACCAGCCACTTAAAGTTTTTGTCCTCATCTCGTCTCTTGCAGCCAACTTTCTCATGCCGGAATCTAGCAGTGCTACTCTTCAGCAAGGTTGGATTGAATTTTTGATTGCTTGCCTTGCAGCCGTTGGATCAGATATGTCTTACACTGACCTAGAATGCCACGACCATCTGGGACTTGAGCTCAGTGTAAACGGGTTAACCTGCGTTTCAGTCCTGTGCTCTGAGCCCTGCAACGGTCCCGGGTCATTACCGGCTTTGTCTCCGAACAGCATGAGGAGTAAAACGGGTCGGCTGCTGCTTTGGCGACCCAAATACTGCAGGTGGGATGACACAGAACATGCTCTACATTTTAGGTGTGCAATACTAGCATCCGTTTAGCTTAAACTTGTGTAATATGATAAATTATAGATAAAATGACATCTTTTTGATTGGACTTTGGCTTATGTTCAAAACGCTTTCAGCCAGTTAAACTCAATAAGAATCACATTAGATTTAAATCTTTGCATTGAATCTCAATATGTGCTTACAAATTAAATTCATTCATTCAAATCAACATATTTATTTAACAAAGTCTTCTTTCTATTGCATTCAAAAGCATTTTCTGATGGAAATAATCTCTTTCCATGCATTACAAACAGCCTCTGTCTGCCCAAGTCATTTTTCTTTCTTTCTTTTCTTTTTTCTTTTTATCTATCTACTATCTTATCTGGGAAAGGGAGATGGTGAGGTGACCTGCAGGAGGTGACCAAGTTCAATATCATCCCAAATGAACACAAATTTTTCAAAAACTGATTTTATGCTACGGTAAAAATCCATTCACAGCTTTGGAAGCGGGTTTGAACTCGAGTTAGTGTCCGCTGCTGCAAGGTGCCAGGAGCTAATGGCAGGGCAGCCGGCTCATTTTTCTATTCAGGTTTCCTTCTTATGAACCACTCTTCCATTTTCCATCAAAGAGTCACAGTCCAGATGTGCCTTTAAAAGACAGTTGCAGGATTTTCTCTTTCATGCATTTTCCTCCGGGTTGGCACGGCACTTTGTTCTCTGTATCTTACCCGAATAAAATCAATCAATCGGTCGGTCAATGAACCAGAAAGATATTTGATCCTATGATGCAGCTAGCAGCCATGGATGACTGCAGACTTTGTGCCAGCTTCATTTTAATTCTGTAGCAGCAGCACCAAAACAGTTGCTGAGCTGTTTTGGTGATGTTTTCAGCTTATTTTACAGATACAGGTTGGATAGTAAATGGAATAGAAGTTCTGCAGCAAATGTCTATAAGTGCAGAATGTCATATGGATTAGGATTAGAATAGGATTGCTGCCCTTCCAAGATGGAGGTGCTCAGGACATGGCGGCTTTTGCGGCTTGTTACAAACATGCCTGCACATATGTTCATGACAATAAAGTTGAATTGAATTGAAATATTGCAGGATATTATTAGAATGATTAGTTAACACATAACCTTTGTTTATAAAGCACCCTAGGATATAATTGCATTCAATTAAGGAATAAAAAATGATAAATTTCAGGCAAAAAATTGGCCTGAGAACATATCTTGCATAACTGTTTCAAATTTTTGAGATGAAACTCTTCATTTATTGAGTGATTATATTATTACACTTTGCAGACTTTTGAGTTCTTGCAGATCCTGGGAAACTTTGCTGCAGTACAAGACTCTCGCTTCAGGAGACGAAAGAGAACAGAAAAATATCACTTTGATCTATCATTTAATGCCATGGGGGCACTGCCTTTGATCTGGCTGTTGTCCTCAACTTGGTTAGAAATAAACTGCGCTGTTCCTGTCAAGAGTATTGAACACTGCAACAAGTGCTGCTATAATCCTGAGAGAGCGACTGCGGGAAAGAGAAAGAGGGAGAAGTTTGAATAAAATAACAAAGGCAGGGGGAAAGATAGAAGAAAGGGAATGGTGATGTAGAGAGAAAGAAAGAAAGAAAGAAGGAAAATATTTAGGGGAAGGGGTTATGAATGATTTATTTAAAGAGTTTTTGCATGATTTAGCCAATTTACAACACCGCACAACAATTTTTCAAACCTTTTCTCTCTTTTTATCTCTTTCTCTCTCTCTTTTTTAATATATCTGAATACGTGCATGATTTCAGGTGAGAAACCTACTTTAAATTCTCTGCTGCTCCAGCTCACTTCAGATGTCATGGATGTTTGATTTAGTTTTTAAAAGAGTCTTTTCTTCAAGGATTATTTCTGGTCCATTCTGTTATGAAGGTTTCTGAGTCAGACAGAGAGGAATGGCGGATTCATGTGATATCAATAAATAAATAAATAAATAAATAAATAAAAAACTAATATACTATTTGTTTATTTTTTAAAAGCAAGAAGCAGCCAAATCCACATTAACTTCTGCAAGAATTCCATGTTTGCTTGTTATTATCAGGCCAAATGATGTCTGAGCGCAATGAATGAAGTCCTGGATGTCGGAGCTTTCCATAATTACAAACGCAGCAGAAGACATTACACTTTTTAATTCAGTCCTGCCATTACAGTGAATTACCACTGAAACGATGAGGTAAATCAAAACCGGGCAGCATTGTCACTGTGATCGATTACCTTTCTCAAGCAAGACCCTGCAAGTTGATTTTCATACTGAAGTGAAATGAATGGAAATAAATGGCTGCCTGGAAGGGAGGAAAACACATTTTAACATCTAAAGCAGTACGGTGTTCTCTGGAAAATGATTGGTAGTAATGTCAAGTTTACAAGAACTAAAAAAGCCATAATGTGCAAAAACTCTGGAATGGTCCTTTATGCATAACAATCTGTTGCATGTACCTCAGATAATTTAGCAAACCGTAATTATTAACATGCTAGTTGTTGTTTTTTTCATATTTGCATGTTAAATTCAATGTGATGCTTCTCTTTCTGCACTGTCAATTTCGCCTTATAATGCCTTTAAAAAATTTAATTAACACCCCTGTGAGTATTCACTCTGCCAGCAATTTTTGACCATATGAAAAATCCTCTTGGCGTTTACATTAGATTATGAAGGAGTGAAGTCAGCGGGCCTTATCGACTCTATAGGGCCGTGCCAAATGGACCATCAGCAGCAGTGGCAGCAGGCTGGACACTCCGGCCCGCTCGACGCCCGCACCAGCCTCCTGCTAAAAATAATGCACACCTCAGCCGGCCGACTAATGAGAGAGCACTTTGACCATGGTGTCCTGCAGCGGTGTGCAGAGCGTGGGACAGGAGGTAGCTCCGCATTAGCCTCCATAGCCGAAGGCAGTTGTCTGGGTATTGTGATCCTGCAGCTAAGTGTCTGCGTGAGGCAAATCCTGGGCGACGTCTCGACCTCCTGTTGCTCCACAAGGATGCATTACAGACGAGCTTTCCTCCCTCTGCTCTCCTTCTCCTTTTCTCTTTGTCTGTATTGCTCCATCTCAATTGAATTCAGTATGCTGTATTGGCATGAATATTGCATAAACAACACTTCCAAAGTGTCCAAATATTCTCATTTGGACCTCCTTCTCTCCCTCTCCCTCTCTCTCTCTCCTCATCCGTGGTATCAGTGCCTGAGATGCCAGCCCCGCAGGCTAGTGGCACTAACTGCAGGGCGGCTGGTGCCACTTGGGCAATCTCATTCCTCAGGCAATCAACACTTGACCAGATGGACGTGAGGAGTGGCCACTCTGCTCCATCACTACAGATTGGATACATAATGGCCCGTGGCAAAGGGTTGAATTAAGAAAGGCATATTCACCCCGAGGTGACATTTCGCTTGATTGCTATATGTATCTGCATTCATTGAATCCATAACTCGGTGGCATTATAATACTGCTGCAGCTTCTGCACACCTTTTCTATAGATTTTGTGTTTTCCGTGAGAAGAAGTAGTTCTGTGACATCTTGTGCTGCTTGTGACCATTAGTCTTGCTGACATAAAATTAAAGACAAAAGTGGAAAAAATCTAGCTTTGTTTGTAATTCACTGCTGCGGAATTATTGAGTAAATAAGAATACCTTGCAGGCAATCTGCATCGCACTCTTCGAGTAATGGATCATACTCTGAAAGACTCCCCTTTTTTATTGTCAATAGCCTGTGAGATATGACTATAGGGTGTGAGAATGTTATTTATTCCTGTGGTATTGTCAGTGTTTCTCCCCTCCACCGATCTCCGGCTGAATGGGGCTTGTAAGAAAAGCTTTTTCAGGCAGAACAAAGCGGGGCATTAATCATTCAGAAACGGCCCGTGCTGTCCTCGGGGATCCGACGGGGCTCAATGCAAAATCTGTTAAAAGAAATAGTTTTGGAGACTCTGCCAAAAGGTCAAGTAGATGGATTAAGTGATAAAAGTCTGATGAGATAGAAGTCAACCACACAAAGCAATATACCTGGGGTGGAAACCTTGTCTCCTCGCGACCTTTTCTGAATCCCTCAAGAGGACGGGCGCCCAAATGAGCACAATCGTGGCGCGACCTTACCGACTCTCCGGCAACTATCCGAGCTTATCAGCGGCAAACGAGATAATCTCTCAGGTCAGCTGGTACGACTTTTGATTCCGCGCGGATGTCGCGAATGTCTGGGAATAACAATCTTCCTCCCAGTCTCCTCTGTTCCACTTCACTGAAGGACGGCGGGGGGCCACAGGTGAGGCGGCAGGAACACGGCGCTCTGAAGATCTCGGGGTGCCTCTTAGCGCTTCGATCGAGAGCCCTTCAAAAGCTCCCTCCATCAAGAGCACTCAGCGCCGTGCTCGTGAAGATACCAATTAGAGCACATTTTTACGTGATGGAACCCTTTTTCGGCGTAAGTGGGTCACGCTACTCCAAAATATGACACAGAATGTTCAGCGTGTTCTCAGGGGTCATGACAAAATGTCATCCTTTTGTTTGCGCTGAGAAGGCAGCGCCATTAGCCTGCCAAAGACTCCGAATTTAGGGATTTAGCCCGCGTGATAGCAAAGTGTAGGCTGCAGCCACCAGAGACACTGACCCTTTCAGCAGCACTGCTCCATGCCAGTTGGTACGGAAAATGAGGCTGCATCTTTTTTTTGCAGAGGGAATATTCTACATTTACTGATTTTTTTCTTTTATAAGAGTAAGGAAATTGTCTTTCGCCCCTTACAAAGAGCTTAGAACACACTGTATTATAATTCTCTGTTCAATCGTGATGAACAGATTACAGCAATTTACTGTTGACAGTGTCTTATCCATTTCTCAGCTTAAGGAAATCCACCCTAAAACACTTTTAAAAAGTTACTGGCAATGTACCTCAACTGTTCCTGGGTCAGTTTCATTGTTCAGTTGTGTATTCTTTTTTCTGTAATCTTATTCGATTAAATGTTATAGGAGACACAATCCTAGTGTGCAGACTTTTTTCTCTCAGTTTTCTCATTTCTCAGTCAAGCACCTACAGTAGGTCTCAGCTGTTTGGATTTGTGTGCTTTTTGTGTATATTGACAAGTGTCTGTCAAGCTAATGGGCTAACGTTAGCAAGCCTACTACAAAATCTCAAAACAGTAATCTGGTCACATTAAATACTGCTGTTGAATAAGCTGCATCTTCCATCTCCAGACATCTATAAATGCAAGAAAACATGCAAACCAAATGATAAACTAGATGAAATTATAACTTTCCTCGTGTGTCCTGTTAGCTAGCAAAATGCAATTCAAGGCCATTACCAGGATTTCTGTGAATGTGTTTCAACAGTTGGGGGGTTCATTCAGTCTTTCCGTTTGGGACATACAGTTTTCCTTTAATCTGAAACATCAACGGTAAACATGAAGTTTTTTTTGGTGGTATTTCGCGCAAATACTCAACAGGGAAAAATCCGTCACAGAAGAGTCAGAGATACCAGTTTTCCCAACTGACAGCGGCTTCAATAGACCAGAATGCAATGCGCCACAAGACAGAATGTGTTCAGAGATAAGGCTCCACGCCGCAGCTGAGAGCGACAAGTTTGCGCCTGTTCTTTCAGGGCTGTCGAAAGTCATTCTGGGAAATGTAACTGAAGCAGCAGATGAGGAATGAGGCGGGTTGAGGGAACGTGGGCGCACAAAAAAAAGTTTAAAAAAGTAAATTACAACACATCATCACAAAGTTACTCTCTGGAATGCAGTAAACATTACGAACTGATGATATTTAACAGGGACAGGAGTATATGCTGTATGATAATTATAACAGGAATATCTGGGGCTGGATTTTTCCTTTGAGCTGAGGTGTTGCACTATAATGGATCTAAATGCCATTACTTTAACTACAGTGACATTTGAATTGGGTGGGATTGGGCTCACAGTCGCACCGGCAGTTTCTCTAGCAAGCTGGCTGACTGGTTTTATGACGTCCAAAGGGTTTTTGAGGTTGAGTAATCTACAGTCTAGGGTCAGACTGGATATTTTATACCATAGCCATATGCAGTGGGAGCTTCGGAGATAAATAGCCCGTACAGAAAGTATAAATAGCACTAATGTTATTGAGGCCTCATTTATAAAACTTCCACGACCCCTGTGAATTTTACTCTTTCCGCTCCTTCTGTCTCCCTCTGACTATAACAGCATAACAGTAATTTGGATTCTGCACAACACTCCGAGACTCATTTCAGAATAAGTGTGTGTGTATGTGTGTGGGTGTGTGTGGGTGCGGATGCATGCGTAAAGTCTCTCCTCAGTGTCTCCCATTTCCCAGTCTTGTCTGCTAATGAATACTGGTGGAATGAGGAACTCTAATGGAATTACACTTTAATGATGTTTGCTGTTTTTACGACGGTAATTAATTAGATCAGTGTAATCTCCCTCTCCCAAAAATCTTCCCACACGAAAAGCATAAGCACCGAGCAGCGCTGTCCACGGCCCCCCAGCACATCATAAACACCAGTAATGGCATTCTCCCCGAACGAGCCTCTTCCCCTAAATGAAGGCGCAGCAGACGCGGAGACGGGGCGTTTCGGTGCAGACAAGTCGCGTTTTTTTTTTTTTTTTTTAACCACTTAGACAGCGCTCCCACTCCGTCAGTCCTGATCGGGGATTCCTGGCTGCTGCGGATGCTCATAGACCAATTACCTGGTGTCTATATGCATGTTAATTTGAATGTCTATTCACCGTTGCGGTACTTGAGACTTAACCTGCTTAGTGCATCCCAAAGCTCCTCTTCAGCATGAGGACTGCACACAAATGCAAATTCAAATGAGGCCTTATCATTCACGTTGCATATTATTACACCGCCTTCACCCCCATCCATCTCAACCAGTCATTTAGTCTCATATCCAGTCTTAAAATCTCTTAAAATCTGCCAGTGGGATGAAATAATCCCACTTGTTTCCAATGCTAATCAACTTGTTACAAGTTTCCTTGAATGAAAATCTCATTTTCTTGTTACCAGCGGGCTGATCTGCCTCACTCTGATTTATTTCAACATATTTATACTTGTTCCCAGAAAAAAACGAAACACGAAATAAGTGCAAGCACAAGTGGGATTATTTTGTCCCATTGCCAGATTTTTACACTTAGTGTAAGAGAAACAAGATTTTTAAAACTAATTAAGTTGTTGGGATGAATATTTTTTGCAGTGCATAATTTTTGTCCCACTGTCCAAAATCATATACTGTTTCATAAAATTGTTCTGTATTATAAAATATGGAAAAACAAGGGGGGAAATGAGCTTTTCACCCAAAAAAATTTCCTCGTTCCAATTTCCGTTGACTTTCCGGAGACAAACAGTGAAGGGACACAGGAGAGACAAATTAGGAGAGAAAGTGAAAGAAACGATATGACAAGCAGCAAGACTAATGAGCTGAAGCTGTGCTGCAAAAATCTCTATCACCTGTCTCATATTCAGCATTAAAATCTTGTTTTCCTTTAACAAGTGAGAGATAATCCCACTTGTTTCCAATGGAGTTTCACTCATTTTTCTGGGAACATGTATAAATATGTTGCACTAAGGCAGAATAAGGCAAATCAGACCATTATGATCAAGAAAATGATGCTTGATTTAGAAAATTCTGCAAACAAGTTGATTAGCATTGGAAACAAGTGGGATTATCTCATTCAGATTTTTTACATTTAAAGAAAACCCAGATTAACAATGGATATGAGACGAAATGACTTATTAAGATGTAGATTTTTTTGTAGCGTGAACATCCAGCACTATAACAGCAGGCCTTTTTGTGAATATTAATAGTATCAGAGGTATGAGGTATGTAAACGACTTCACTGTCAAATGGAAGACAGCAACTCTTTTTCACCGGGACAGATCTTTTATTTTTATCTGTACACACAACCTTTGTTCTCTTTTTTACTGCACTTTTTAATGCTTTCTAGATAAATTTTTCCTTGGCTTGATTTGATTGCCAGGCTGATCAGATATCGCAGAATAAATGTGATAAAAGGATTTGAAGTCTGACTGGAGAGCTTCATCTGCATTATTTGATATAGTAGCTTTCTTGGCACTGAAACAGATACAGACTGCAGCCGTCCATACAGCGTGAATATATATGCATATTGATTCACGGTCTCCTGTTTTCAATTTGCATTTACAATGCTGCCGTCAAGTAGATGGTCACCCCGGAAAGTGAAATATCTGCCCCTTGTTCATGCAATTGACATTGCGAGCGCTGCGCCAAGGGAAGTGGAAACAAACATTGCAAATGAGTCAGTCACATGGTAGAAACGACCTTGCTTTATGACTTAAGTGCTTCCCGCCTTCTCCTGTCTGATCTGCCAATTCGATCTATCAATCTAATGATGTGGCAAAGGGCCAGACCAATCAAGCTCAATTACTTTTGCTCTCATTTGTGACTGACAATGATGCAGCGTCGCACAGCTAACTGAGGACTGGAGGAGCTCGAGTGTCAGGATGTCAGGCGGCTACAGATACAACAGTTGGGAAGATAAACATTTTCATTTTTTAGTATTTAGCTGACATTTTTATCTAGAACACACTGCAAAAAAATCCATCTCAACAGGTTTTTTAGTCTCATTTTCAGTCAAAATAAAAGGGGAAAAAATCTGACAGTGGGATGAGATAATCCCACTCATTTCCAATGTAGGTTCATTTGATTGAGGAATTTTTCTGCAAAGAAACAAGGCAGAATAAGGCAGATTAGCCCGCTAGGATCAAGATAATTTAAGATTTAAGAAATGATTTACCTGATTTAAGAAAATTTTGGAAACAAGTGGATTAGCATTGGAAACGAGGGATTATCTCATTGCACTGGCGGATTTTTTACCTTATTTGAAGAAAAACAAGATTGTATATGAGACTAAATGACTTGTTAAGGGGTTTTTTTTCAGTGTGTCTTTCCAAGTGAACTAATAGAAGTTGATAGTCTATATCTGTTGGAGGACACACACTTGTGACCTGTAAACCTGTGACTTTTCAGCCACTCGTCAGACTATTCTGCCACAACAAAAGTAATCTCATGCTACAAAGACAAAGAATCTTTGAAAGAGCGGTAAGATTTTAAATGCCCGATAGCACAAATGACTACACTGTAATATATCTGCGGGGGGTTGATAGGGTTGTTGATCAATACCAATGACTCAGCGATTACTTTCCAAAGTGCTGAGATATCTGGTTTTCAAAGATCACTTTCCAGCTGGTTTTGGAACACAAACTCCCGACACACTGTAATTTACAGACAACACACGCTCACACGCTCACATCTTAAACTGCAGGATGTCTGTCATACAAGTGAGCGACCTGCATCACACTGCAAACATCCATCATGGCAAATTAGTTAATCTCATATTCAGTGTCAGTGGGATGAGATAATCCCACTTGTTTCCGATGCTAATCAACTTTTTCCAGAATTTCTATGAATCAAGAGTCATTTTCTTGATCCTAGTGATCTGCATTATTCTGCCTTGTTTCAACAGATTTGTACTTAAAATTTCCTGAAACAAGTGAAACTGCATTGGAAACAGGTGGGATTATCTCATCCAATTATAATACATCTTTGATATTTGCATTTTTGTCTTGAGAATCAGCCTATGCAGCTGAAATACGCACTCCAGAAAATCTCCATCTTATAGAGATATTAGTCTCATATTTAGTCTTAAACTCTTGTTTTTCTTCAAACAAGTGGAAAAAATCTGACAGTGCTTTGTTCTATGAAATATTTCATCTTGACTAGACATTTGGTTGAATATCTGCTCTAATTAGCTGGTTCAGTTGTTGCTATGGTGAGAATGAGGTTTGGGGGAGAGAGGTGAGGAGAAGGGACAATATCTGTTGACACTGCGGCGCCTACTGATTGTCAGTAAATAGGCGATAGAGGTCTTACTTTACAAAATAATTAATGTTTGAAGACTGCTGCCACTTGTCCACTTTCAAAATTATACGACAAGAGGTGAGAGCTGGTAAAGTTAGATTCAAATCTATGGTGTTAATTCATCTTTAATAATTTATTCAAAAGATCGTTGTGCACATTGTGAGTAAATCGTTTCCCTGCTATTATTTGCAAAAAGGGCTCTGATGAATTTTTGTATTACATCCCCCCACTACTCTGATCGACTGGTCACTTTAATTATTCACACACCTGACACTCCCTCTGATATTTTTCTTCTCCCACTTTCATCTCCTCTCTCTCTCTCTTTTGTTCTCCCCCCACATTGTCCCTGGACGATGGCCTCATTAGTTTCTGGTGACCCTCCTAATTTGTGTTTGGCTGCTACACTCCGCGAGCAGAGAGCACCCTAAGGCCCCTATCAGCTGGCCAGATCATTAGGGGGAGGCTCCTGCCTTCCTGCCTGTACACATCAAAACATCTCCGCCTGTGTCCTTGAGGAAGGCGAGACAAAGGGAGCATAAGGTTCAATAAATATTGCATTTCACTGTAGGCCTACAGCACCTTGAAACAGAGACATATTGAGCTGAGACCACCAGTGGGGATTAACAGAAATTAGTGCATTGTAATTTGTACTTCAGAAGCTGCATATGTGAATGATTATTGTTGCATTTGTTGAATTATAACATGCTCTACTGAACAGTAAATAAGCTAATTCTATAGCTCATGAACTTTAAAGTGGTAAACAACAAGATATTTTATTTATTCATTTATTTTTCTATCTATCTATTTGGGATGACATCTTTGTTGCCATGTGCTCATTTGCTGTGGTGTTTCTGTACTTTCCAGAAGTCACCTGTCAATCAAACAGTGTGGGCGGGACTGTGATGTCTTCAAGTTTCTGTAGGTGGCGCTCTTTTCTTTGTCTGTTCAGTCATGGTGGCTATCACTACTTATGGTAACTGCTCAGCTTCTTCTGTTTATTCATCTAAAAAAAAAATTCCTGTTGCTGCTGTAATGTAAAAGCGCATCACTTCCTGGGAAAGGCCGACGTAACAGCAGAGAGTTCCATAGTTGAAACTCTGTTGTGTGACATCACTCAGCAATAGAGAGTATTAAACCTGAAATTTGCTGATATGAAAATGTCAAGGATTACTCGGGAGTTTTCTGTCTCGTCTTTTTCTCGACGTTTTGTCACGTGTAGAGGCTGCAGCCCGGCGATGTCTTCATTACCGCTCCGTCATGCCTCTGACTCCCCTCTCTGCCCCGGCTGAACACTGGCCACATTTCTGGAGGGGGTCAGAAATGATTTCATGCTTCTTTTGGCTAAGCTCCTGTTCCATCAATTATTTGAAATACATCAAGCTAAGCCTCTTCCAATAGCCAAAAAAAAAAGGAAAAAACCTGTTGAAATGTTTAAGCGGTTGTAGCAAAAATAAATGAACTTCATTAAAAATGGAAATCTTGCAGAGGATTAGTAAGGGAGGGCTGGTTGGCGCCTGTGGGACGTCTCCATGAAAACCCCGCTCAGGATCAACATACAAAATAGTGTCAATGCTGTTAATTGCCCCCAAGTCCCTGTCCCACAGTGTGGCTCTCCGCTCCGTCCGGCTAATCTGCACACACTGTTAATCAATGCCACAGCGATTTCTATAACAAGGCAAACTACTCTGTAACTGTGTTTGCAAAGAGGATTTAACGTTCCCTCCACTGCCTTAATTCACTGGCTGGAGATCTGGCGGTGCATTAGAGTAGCAGTTCTTGAATCTTGTCAGCAAAGGACCTAAATTGAGTAAATCCAGCGTTGTTTTGGGACCAAGGTTAATGAAAATATACTTTCGTGAAGTGGGGAACCCAAAGGAAACAGGCATGTAACCCACTTTAGTTTGAAATAACCTGCTTTAGAGCGCTTTCTTAGAAAATACCATGCAAAAGCAGAATCTATCAATCTATCTTTCTATCTTCACTGCAAAAAAATGTCCTTCTCCTCATCTTATCATGCAATTTAGGCTAAAAACAAGTGAAACTGCATTGGAAATGAGGGATTATCTCATCAAACTGGCAGATTTTTCTCACTTATTTAAAGAAAATCAACATTTTTAAACCTCAATATGAGTATAAATAACTTCAGAATCCCTCCCCCCTTTTTTTATCTACCACAGAGTCACACATACAAACAGTATCTAACAAAATCTTTCAAAGTGGCATCACAAGCTGTTTAGCATATTATTTGTCGAGGGCCGTATCAGCTCGCATCCTCCTGGTCATTTTTTTTAAATAACTGCCCCGGTTCATGAGTTAAGGGCTCTTATCATGTGCTCCCGCTAAGTAATACGGGCCAAAGGAGAACAGATGTGCATGTCACCGTATTATCAGGCTGCAGAAAAGGCATGACGAGGCCACTTGTCTGAAAGGAAACTGCTGCAATTTTCAGAAAGTCAAATGATTCATCTGAGCCGGGGCGAGCCATTTGTCTGTGTCAGAGTTTATGCGATGTTCCCAAACACTTTGCCTAGCCCCCCAACTTTCCTGTCTCCCATCCTTGAAAGCCAAATCAATCAAGCTTCCCCATGCAGGAAAGTGCCGAAATAAAGAGACAATGAAGTGGAATGAGGAAAAGCAGGATTGATAGCATTAAGAGGATTTGGGACAGGTTGTGAGGAAATTTTTTTTCTCCGAGCTGCAGTTTTTGGGGTGGAGTGCACCGTCGAGTCCACACTGCTGAATAGGAGGTATGCAGATAAATGAAGTCAAAGCAATGTAATCATATATTCAGGCCCTGGAAGCGGTAGTTTCCGCTGATCTGATGGATGATTGCCTACCTTCATTTCTAAGAGCCGGGAAGACAAAGGTCCGCTGCGTCACATAATCGATCATTTAGTTTCTCTATTTTCAGGACGAGGCAGCGAGAAAAAAAAGCCCTGACAAACGCAGAATAGAGATTGTTGGATGTTTTGGTTTTTTTTTAAATCATGTTCAAGGTAAAGATCACCTGCCCTGGCTTGTCTAATCTATTCATATATATATAGACTGAGATGCCCTTGTCATAATCTGGCTTTCATCTGTTGTGTGACACTGTATCTTACTCCAAATCCAAACAAAAGGCAAGGCCACCGTTTTTTCTTTTTATTTGATTTCATCTTTGATCAGGCCAGCTTGAATCGACTCCCACTGGTGTCTCTACAGTGCATGCACGATCGGGGAAAAAAAAAAAATCCATCGCCCATGACAAACAGACTCTGTTGGTTTATTGAACTTTACAACAGTGCACGACACGAAGAGACGATTCGGGAAAAAAAAAGAAAGAAATAACGGGTCTTTCAAAAGCGGCCAGGCAGGCATCCACTCCCGCCTCTGACATCGTCATGTTCTGCTCATTCAGGCAAAAGAAAAATGAGAGGACATCCAAGTTGAAGGGCACTCTCCTTTTATTCAAAGTGAGAAAGGCCTGTAGCAGATTAGAAAATCCGAGTGCTTCTTGGCCAGCTTTGCCAATGGTCATGGCAGTCCTTGAACACCATTTGATAGACTTGGACATCTGGGCCAATGTCAGAGAGTACTTGGCAAAGCGGATATTTTATTGTCCAGAGGTGAAAAGGGACATTTCTGGCTGTTGTTCAGGCATTTAATTTCTAGGAGAAACACAAGCATCTGTTGTCAAGTTCATTTTTCAAATTGGTAGAAGCTGATTAGCACTTTATAGAGTTCTGGTGCAGTCAAACCTCCGGGGTGTGCTCTGTTGGACTTTGAGATTCTGCCCAAGAGATCTCTCAGTGTTTTGTTTCATCAGTCTGTTATTAGGTACTTTGATGCCTTTCAGAAAAGGAGAGGGAAATTGCACTTTGAAGTAGGGAGCGGGTAAGAAATAGAATTATTTCACATCTCTGCGTTTCTGCGATTTTTAACAACACAAACCTTTGGCTGCGGCGCGTTTACCTCTATGTTTGTACTAATGGACCTTTATCTGCAGGACTTTTGCCTTTGATCTCATCCAGTTAGCAGCAGACTGCTCCTCAACGTGAGGCTCCGACAAAATGGATGAACCATATGGTGACACAGTGGGATTCTGGGTAATTTAGCCCCCTTCACAACTATTGCTCTGCGTGAGAATGAAACCTGACAGGAGAGGTGAAGAAACCGGGCTGAGCTCAAACTCTTGTTACTCTAATGTGCTCATCAGTGATGAACGCCGCGGCCCCCCAAACAAAGCCGGCCGAGTCCAGCAGCACTCCGGACATCTGTAAACACGCTAAGGACGCGTCTTATTACCGTATGCTGCAGCGAATCACATTAAAATCCAAACTTTTCCCGGTCAACACGGAAGGCATTGTTGGCGATTAATACTCACGATTCCTCATTAGTGTTCCAACGGTGGATAACAAGGAAAACACCGAGTCGGGACAAGACGGATGACCTCTCGGGAGACTCTGATTCTCCGAGCTCCGGCCTGTTGGGGGACCGGCGGCCTGTGGATGGAGCAGGTGGCCGTTGTCACACACTGAGATAACAGCTTGACTCGGTTTGCAGGACCTGGGCAAGTGTCACCGGGTCTGAACAAATTACACTTCACAGCGCAACCCCAATGTCACCGGCCCCATTTAACCGGGAATGTCATCCGGAGACATTTTTCGCCGAGATGAATCCTATTTTCAAATGACGGATAAAACTTTAATGACACGGAGTGTAAAATGGGCTAATATAATTCCAATTAACATGCATAGATTTTGATCTTTAATTGGGGGACGTGGGTGAAAAGAACGGATGCTCTAAATGTTTAAATAGGGAGGGATCCTGGGAGGGATGGGAAGGGACCAGACTTTGGCCTTATTACTTCTATATCTACATTCGTCAAAGCATGAATCTTTAAGAACTTTGCTTTAAATTACCACGCGCGGCTGCTCGATTGTGTTCTGTGTGTCATTACCACTTGGACGGTGCGAGGGGACTGTTTAATGTAGCGTTAATCAAAGTGTGACGGAGACATATGCCTTACACGCAGTATATCTTACATTTAATGACGCTTCCAGGCTCCCGTCTGCAACTTCAGAACGTGGATGCATCGCAGAGGCTCGGTCTTCATTTGCACCCTTTGATCATATCGCCTGTTCTCTTGTGTGCATCCTTGATGTAGCTCCAGATGCTCATTTACTCTTTTCTTTTTTTTTTTTTGAGTAATGATAATTTAAGAAAGCCGATGACTTTCCTCGCCAGTTGCCAGGCTGCCTTGTGTTACTAAGGATCCTGTCCTGTTCTGTGGCGATGACTTTGCCTTAACAAAAAGCAGCACCTGCTCCGGCCAATCCTGGACCCCTGCAGAGTGGAGATAATTAAATATAGAGTCTCTAATGTCAGGTCGGGGCCACTGCGGCTTTGCTAATGAAGGCCAGGATTCTGCTTGTGAGGGTCCTCTCCT
>OMLF01018560.1:20858-35705 GCA_900302615.1 Holocentrus rufus
GGGTCCTCTCCTATTTTTTTTTACACGATCATCTAACAGCCACCGTGGCGAGGCATTTATCGCCGCCGTCAATCGATGCGTGATGAAGACGTGACGGCCGAGGCCTGGAAAGACGGGGCTCGGTACTCCTGGTGAGGGTCATTCGTCTCCTGCAGGATGCTCCCACACTGTCCCCTCTCTCTCTCCCCGGGCCATTAGGGTTTGTGGGGATCAATGCGAGCGGCTATAGGGAGGAGTCCATCCATCATGTCACCCGCACAGCCGCGCGTCCTCACCCCACCGGAGCCGGCTTCCTGAACCCGACCTGACCCCGAGGCACAAATATAATTACACTCCGCTTCAGCCTCCTAACGCTAAACTGACTCTAAGGACATCCTCATCTCCCGCTCAGCAGGGGTTCCTCACATGTTCACAGGTTGCCTACACAAGGAGAATTGATCACAACCTTGAAATGTTATTCTTCGCAGAGGTCTTATCCCCCTCCCAGAGTTGATGTAAATAACTTTATCCCAAATACTGATCTAATGGCTTTGCTTCCTTTCATTAATTGTCCTCAACCCCCGTTATGAGAGTCCGTGGTGAAGCCTGATGGAGTTGGAGTCACCCCCAACTCGATCAAATAAGCCATATCTGCACGAGTAAACCAGATTAGGTATCGACCAGGAGGACAATTCGCTGAGTGCACATTCAGCAGGAAGGCCGCTGATTGGTTCATCATATCCCACTGACATGTCACCACAACCTCTGATTTCCACCAGGATGCGATTGATAAGAGAACGCGCGATGGACAAGTCAAATTCCAAGAGGGAAAGCCTCACCGATACACGGATCTCACGCCCTTCCTGTCTGCTATTTGCCTGTCATATTTCTGCAAGTGCATTCGAGGCAACGGCGCGCAGCCTCTGCAGATGCTTATTACTTTACAAAAGACTCTGCCAGCTCCGTTGCTTTTTAAGATACAACACTTGTTTTCAAACGCGCCGCTTTGCTCTTTGGCTGCGCCCGACACATTTATGTCTCTAAGAAATAGCCTTTCCCTGCCTTTTTTTTTTTTTTTTCCCCTCCTCGCTGATAAGGAAAGGCCAGGCTTTGATTGTTTCTCCTCCCCAGGCACTTGCCTCTGACGCACTGTGGCATTCACACATAAGATTTTAAGTGACTGATTGATCTCCAGGAAAAAAAAAACAAAAAACAGGCAGAGTGTGATTTCAAAGACGATCACGTGGGCTGAATGTGGCGCTCGGAGCGGTCGAACAAATAATCTGCTCGCCAAGGTTTGGCTCCCAGTTTTCAAACGGTTCAACCCGACTGCGCAGTGGCGATGGTGATCTTTACATGCCAATCATATTGTGCTCCAGGCTGAAGCATTAGGACTTAATGGCTGGTGGATAATTTGAATTCAAACTGTGACAGCAGGGCAAGAGACACTGCTAAATGGTATCAGCAAACTAATCTGCATCTGCTTGATTAAGACAACAATGGATGTTCCCACCAGAACAAAATTTACCAGTCATTAGCTACATCTAAGAGACAACAAGGCAGGGCAATGGAAATTTACTCTGCATGTTCCTTTCAAAAGCCAACCAAGAAACAATTGATTTGCCGTGTCGATAACCCTGAAACGCCGTGAAAGGGGATTTTAACTTCCGCACGGTTTTATTGTCTCTCAAACAGCTTTTATGATATAGAGGCGTCATAACGCTGACGCAAGACATGTAAGTCACGCGGTTTGAATTAAACTGTGCATTGAGCAGTGCTCCAAATGCGCTCTGCATTCTGTCTATGGCGGGATTTTGTCACAGTCAATCACAGATGCCTGCAGACAGGAGAAAGAGGTGGAGAAGCACATCCAGAGTCTCAGCGTGCCTCTATGAATGAGGGAATTAACTCTGCACACATAAATATGTTGGCCGGAAAAGGAATTACCCATCCCATTCTAGGCAGCCCATCTTTTTTCCAAATCCCCTTTCTCTATGCAAACAAGAGCAATTCATTTGAATAATTCTCACTAAACCTGTCTCATCCACTTGTTTTCCCTTTGAGAAGCAATCACCCGTTGTCTGCTTGTAATTTATGACCACGGGCAAATCTGCTGTGGTTTTACAGGGATGCATTAGAAAACACTCTTGTTATTGTGAAGCATTACGGTAAATGGGGAAAAATACACTTTTTAATGGAAAAAGACAGGTGCTTTCCAAGGTGGATCCTCAGCCTTATGCTTTTCCTGAGACGCCACAAAAGATTGATTATTTTCCAGTGCTACTTATGTGCGTTCATTATCCAAATTATGCAAATAGTTTATCAATGTGAAATGTTTTCGAAAACATTCCTCTGAATATTCCAGTGGAGCCTCTCCTCAGAATTAAGAAATCAAGAAATGTTTTCATGCTCGTGGCTAAATAACTCTTGATCACCGAGTCAGCGAGCCGACTGTATTGGACGTGGTGGCCTTGCAGGGGCAACACAGATGGATTAGTGCAGCATAATAAATAGTTATGGGTAAAAATAAAATAAAATAAAATAAAACTGAAGCACAGTTTTGTTTCTGCAGAACTTCACACTGCTGCTTGCTGTAGGAGGAGAGATTTTAAAAGGTGCAGATGTCCCAAAAAATTGCTTTAGATGGCAAATCTGCATCACTGGCATCTCGATATCATGGATGTAATTTCATTTTAGCTAATTTGCTTGCTTTTGTTTTGACTCTTTTTATGAAGAGTTTTCACATTGTTCTGTCGATGTTGAATTCTTACATGTGCTTTAGTGGGACAATGTAACAGGACAGGGGTTCTCAATCCAGTCCTCAGGGACCCCAACAGACTCCACATGTTGGTCTTAACACTAGGGTGGGACCATATGCTTACCTCCTGATTCAATACTATCACAATACTTGGGTCACAGTTCGATGTGTATTGCGATTCTTAAGTATTACAATTTGAATTTATTGCGATTTTGTTTGCTTTTTTAACACAAGACCATGGGAAGAAGTTGCATAAAGCACTTCTAGCGACTGTATATCATGAGTCATATTTCCAAAAACAATGCACGTCAGTCAGTCTTGTTGAGTTTTATTTCAGCAGCATCATCACTTTCCTGCATGTGAAAGTGGTGAAAAAAACTGTACATTTACAATAAAATTAAAATATATATATATCTTTTGAGGTAAACTGCTACACCATCAATATACTATCACGATACTTGGGTGCCCATTCAATTTTAAAAATCTTGCAAAAGAAAGAAAGAATTGCGATACTTAAGAGAATTGTTTTTTTCCTTCCCTGCCCTATTTAACACCTTAGTCAACTACTCAGCATGGTCTTGACTAATTGAATCAGAGGTGCTGAACAGATATGTGGAATGAGGACTGGGATGAGAGGCTGCTGTAATACGATAAAGCCTTTTAAACATCACTTAAGTGACACTTAAGAACAGCTTTGTGTCTGTCCTCCCTTTTAGTGGTGGAACAATAACAACCGTCTTGAGTGGTTACTAAGCTCAAGTACACAAAGTCGAATATATCTCAGCTAGATAATTTAGTTTAAATGGCTGCAAATGTTCTGCAGGACTCCCAGACACTCCGCGCTATTCAGACCATACTTCCACAGAAATGCTAATGGGACAGAAGTCTGGACAAGACATACTCGCAGAGCCACACAGAATGTTTATGGAGAGGAGGAGAAAACAGACTTATCCTCTTTCATGCGGGCCCTTTTCTGGAAGACAGGAAGATCTAACACCCCATATGGACCGTTCTTAACGTAACTCAAGCCGTGTGTCTGGAGGGGACTGCAGCAGCAATTCTCTGCAGAACATACAGTCTTAATTTATCCGACTACACTGCGAAGCACCCCTTCAAATATGTATATAGCGATGAACAGATCTCAAGGAAAAAAGGAGGTCTCCCAAAAAAAGAAAAAGAACGATAAAGGAGTTTTGGATTCAGCGCAGTATGAACGCCTGGGGGTTTCCTCCTTGTTCAATATTTAATCTATTTGAAGGCTTAAATACAGTATTGGGATTGGATTCACATATTTTATCCGCGTCTGAAGAACACGAAATGTGTCCTGCATGCCCCAAAACAGACCTATAATCCTCTCCAATTTAATGAAAATCCAACACAGTGCGGCTGTGCTTCAGCTGAAAGCATCAACTGTAAGTCGGCAGATGACTGTCTGCGTGCGGACCGCGGTCTAACTGAAAGATATTGGCCGAGATATTCATGAGGAATATCTCTGAGGTCACTCGGGTCATTGTGGCAATAACGGCGCCGTGGCACCGGCTCTAATTTCATTCTGCTCACACCCGCCCGTGACAGATGATTAAAGGAATACGGGGATTTGAGCCGGGGACACCAGAAGCAGCCAGTCAACAATTACAATTACACTGGTGCAGAAGGTTGAGGGTAAAACTGACATAGACAACTGGCCTGAGTTTAGGTAAGATTAACTGAATTTACCTCAGACTGATTACAGGAGGAGGACACAACATGCAACGCAAGCAGGAGAGTGTCAGCACCACTGTGTGGCCGCTTAGGGAAATTACATGCAGGTCATCTCACTGAAATGAAAAAAAAAAAAAAAGGAGTCTAGTGACTCATGCATGGCAATGTGTTGGTGTCAAAAACACAGATGATTTGCAGCTGAAATTCAGCTCAAGATCAGAATGAATAATTAAAACAAACTCGTACTAAATAGAATACATTTAATTATTTATGATTATATCAACACATCCAGATTCCAAACGCTAAAAAGGTTACAATGTATAGCTAATAAGTTGTTTATGACACTAAAAATATCACACAGAAAGATCAAAACATGATAAAACACCAAGTTCAACCAACTTAGTGTTAATATTACTGCATTTAACAAGAATCTCAGATTAACTGTCCTGCTCTTTAACTTCGTATTTAATAATATTTAACAGGACTGCCATTAAAACAGAGGGATCTTGGGTAAATTTAAATACAAAGTCAAACATTATTCAGTCGTTGAGAGTAGGCGATCGAACGAAACACGTTCAATCCATCACTCAATCCACATAAGGCCGCTGCGGCTTGTTAAAGCTTCCTTTTTTTTTGGCTGGATGAGTTCCCTTCCTGCTGCACCCCACTGTGACAGCAGATAGAGGTGAATGCACAGTAGATTCAGGTGTTGCGTTACAGTGTAGCAATATCTATGCTCCAATTTTGCTGGAAAGTGTAATCAGGAATGTGCTGGGAGGGTAGCGCCCACCACTCACTCTTCTTCTCACACACACACACACACACACACATGGTCAGAGTTTCTCAGACGTGGGTAATCCAAACAGATTGAGCTTGTAAGTGAACATGACTGGAGCTCATCCTCGCAGGTAACTCCCGATAAAAGCTCGGCGTCTAACCAGTGGAAAGAATGTCTGCTATGCCGAGTGCACGCCGAACCGGTTCAGCAGGATGGATGGGCAGCGGCTTTCCGGCTCATCTGAGTGCGAGCTGTCCGCCGCGGCCCGCACTCACTCCACCTCCACCCCCCCACCCTTCCACGTCTAGTCAAGTGCACCTAATGAGTTCGGCTGGAGACGAAGCTGTCACTGCCTATATTGCCCGTTTCTAAAGTGCATACGGTTTGCAAACAAAGCACAACAGGGAGTGTCACAACCAACTGTTGCTATGGTATAAAAGCTTCCCTACCTGTATGACATGCTTGGCTCGCTATGACAGCAAAGCAACAGATACACAGTGATAATATTCTCCTGTCACATTCAATTCTTAAAAACGGATCCTTCACTTTGGCTGCAAGTGGATCAAGTACAGTGCAGCGAAACTTCAAATTAAGCTACTTGCATAAACAGAGAATTTGCCTTCATTCAGCTTTGTATTTATCTTTGGCATCAACTGATTTGGGTTTTTGTTTAGACGCTGTGATTGCAGCACGGAGAGTGTTTGTTTTCCAACCCGAAAGGTCTTTGCCACGGTCAGCGGGCTGTGCTAATAACGGCTGGCGTCGTCGTAGGAGGTCACGTCCATGTCAAAGAAGTCCTCCAGCTTCCACTGCAGGGTCTCGAATGTGGGCCGGTCCTGTTCGTTCTCCTTCCAGCAGTCCGTCATGATCTCGTACATGACTTTGGGGCAGTTGGCGGGGCACGTCATCCTGTAGCCTGTGGGGACTCTCTGGACCACCTGGTAGTTCGTCAAGGCTGAAGGAATCAAAGCGAGATGATGAGATTGTGATCTAACACGAAATGCTTTTTTTGTATTAGACATGCCTTATATAAGCTCCGAAACCTCAATTTGATAGAAGTATTTTAGTCTTACACTTACTCTAGATTATAATATGATTATGTTATGCACACAATCCCCTGTAATTCCTTCCGTCTATGCAAACTCCAACAGTTCAACATGCAAACAGCTTCTATTTGGTAGCCAAATCAGCTGTGATTATAGTGTGAATCCCCTTTCTAATGAACACCTTCCTTGTGTGTATGCTAACTAGACGTGAAGCTTATTCTTCTCTTTTTATCATGAATATATCATTCCAGTTTTAAATCCCCAGGCTGAGAGATTTATTTTGATTTAGGAGCTGATTCGATCTTAAAGGTCTTACTTGGGTACGGCATCTGGCCATAGGTCATGATCTCGTACAGCAAAATCCCAAAAGACCAAACGTCGGACTTGATGGTGAACTTGTTTTCGTTGATGGCCTCAGGAGCGGTCCACTTCACGGGGAATTTGGTGCCTTCTTTGGCTTCGTATACGTTTTCGCTCTCCATCTGAAACAAAGCAAGGCAGAGCATATGGATTTCTGCTTGGCCGAGGTCCCAGAAACACTCAGCTCCAACACCCGGCTCGATGGCAATCAGCTTTAGTGTAAAGATCTGTGCTTTCCCAACATGGCTATGAGCAGGGGGGAATCTAGGGTGGTGGAGGAGCGAAGAGTGTGTGTGTGTGTGTGTGTGCACAAAGGAGGGGGGAGAGTATGTCATCTTGTCTAGCTTCTTGTCAACACAAAACGTGATACATTGTTGTTTAAATGTAAACGGACTTTGTAACAAGGAAGCTTTTGGATCAAGTTACAGCAGCTTGGTAGGAGTTTTGTATGGTGGCTCTGAAGGGCCAAACAATTCTGAAAAGTAATTAAGAAAACTGAAAACACAACATAATTTCAGAAAAAAGGCAGGGAATATAAATTTTTCCTGTTATTGTTCAGAATGTGTCATTTCCTCTTACAAAACAAGCGAGATGTATTGTCCAAAATGCAGGAGGAAGCTTCCTTCACTGCCAAAGTAGTTAATTATTTCAGTCTCTGTTTTTATCTCAACAAGTGTTCAAAGTTTGCACAAGTCTGAAGTGAAGGAAATGAATGAGAAAATGACACAGATTCTGTCGGTTTTGTTGATTTGTTTTCTGAAATGTTGCTGTGTTTTGCATTTCAGGGCCAATGTGGATCTGCCTCCGTGTTCCAGTATTTATTTAGTTTATATGGTGCATGTCAATGGTTGAGCACACAGTTTATATTAAGTCGATGTTATAAACAGCTGTAATTATCTCAAAACACGCCCAAAGGCACTAAACACACAGGTCAAACTCCTATCAATCGTTGCACAATGCAAAACTGTGTTTACTGCATCTTAAGTGTTTATCTTTTTGTTGGGAAAAAAATATGACAGTGACGAGAACCATTCTGTCTCTCTCTCTCTTCCTTGATGTGTGCACAGATTTGCACTGGCCAGAATGAGAAACCCACCATGAAGACCCTGGCCAGGCCGAAGTCTGCCACCTTGCAGATGTTGTTCTCCCCCACCAGGACGTTCCTGGCCGCCAGGTCTCTGTGGATGTAGTTCTGTTGCTCCAGGTAAGCCATGCCAGACGCCACCTGGGCAGCCATCTCAATCTGGTCAGCGATTCGCAGCTTGGTACCCTTGTCCTCTGTGATAAAACGGAGAACAATGCAATCAGTCACAAGGTGTGGTATACGGCACGGGGAATAAGGAATCACATTCCACCAATCTACTGCTGAGCTGCTTTTAGATATTGGTGGTTTCAGACTGTAGCTGCATTTGCATTTGACAACTTAGACACTGGACATTTTAACCCCCTCATTTTTTCAAAGCCATTTCACCAACTTTTAATTTCTGACCCCGGTGTATTTTTCTATTTTTCCTCGCTGCAGTGAAACGTAACGGCCGGCCACTGTGTGACTTTGAGCCTGTCCTAGCCGAGAGATGTTGTGCTACGGTGGGAGGGCGTGTGTGTGAATTATGGGAGATGCAGGCCAGCGCGCACACTGTCTCAGGGTCGCAGACATCAATTCCATATGACCGCTCTTCAGCGTGACCATCCGTCTGACTGGAAATGACACAGCAGCTCTTCTGCTGCTGCACAGTGTCTCTCTCTGGGCGGCCGACTCAACAGATGTCACAGTGAATAAACAAGGTCAGATATTGTGCCCTTTATGGTTTTACAAACATTAGAAGAAAAAAAAGGCTTTATTTTGTATTTTTTGGCTGGTTTATATTCTGGGATTTTTGGCCAGTTATGTATGTAATGATGTTTTTGGGGCTTGAATTTGAATAAATGGTACACCATCGATGGCAGAAAGAATTTTCCATAAGTTTCCTACCCACGCTCATGCAGCAACACACACACACAGACACACACACACACACACAGACAGACACACACACACACACACAAACAGGATGACTCAGGCTAATCTCTTGTGAATGAAGGCAATTGCAATTGTTCTCTTCCTCAATGTGGTTTCGACCTGTCATGCCATGCTAGCTCGAGGCTAAGAGATAAAAGTGGGCTGATGATAGCAAATCTCCTCCTCTCTTTATGTCGGTGTTTCCGACTCTGGCAGCCAGCCATCAGTAAGATCTCTATCTCTTTCACACTTTGATCTCTGATCCTTCTTTAAACATTTATTAAAGCAGAATTATTAAACTAAACATCTAAAACAAAACAGCACTGCAGAAGCCCACTTTGTTTTCACCTATCCGTCCTTTGCATAATTTATCCTTTATAAACACTGCGTAACCCCTCCTAACCCATATGGCACCAAAGTGTACAAAGTTCAAGATAAACTTTGGCGCTGTATCTCGAGCCGCGCAAAACAATGGCAGCACCGGGCTCCGGTCCAGTCCAAACGCAGCCGGATCTAACAGGCATTTCTGCAGATCAAAGCGGGGCGGTCTTACTCTGGAGGTACTCCAGCAGGCTGCCGTGCTTCATCAGCTCTGTGATGATGTAGATGGGCTCCTCCAGAGTGCAGACGGCGTACAGCTGGATCAGCTTGGGGTGCCGCAGTCTCTTCATGATCTGGGCCTCCCTGAGGAAGTCCTGAGGATCCATGGTGCCTGAGACAGAGAGAGGAACAGCTGCAGTGAGGAGGGCGAACTTCAAGCGGTAGCCTGCGGCATTCTTTTGTTTTAATATATATTTTGGCAAAATCATTGGTGCTTTGGACGTCTTTTTCATCTGATTTTCTGTTGACAAAGTTTGAGTTTCTGTAGGTGCAGCCCTGTTTTTTGTCTTTTGGACCATGGAGGGTATCGGTGCTCAGGCTAACTACCCAGTTCTTCTTCTGTTTATTCTAAAACTAAGCACTGTTGTTGTTTACAGCAGTGATTCCCAACTTAGTCCTCAAGGCCTTCCTGTCCTGCAAGTTTTGTCTGATCCAATTCAGGGCTTAATGCTGATTGGTTGAAATAGATCTACCTAAACAGGGTGTACATGAATGTGTATGTCCCTTAATTGGTTCACATGTGCAAGAATAGAACTGGAACAAAAGCTTGCAGGACAGGTGGTGCCTTCAGGTTTTGTTTGAGAACCACTGGTTTACAGAAATATGAAAAATATCACTATATCACTTCCTGTGCGCCACAGGATCTTTCCTGACAGGAACCTACGTGACAGCAGCTGTTAATGCTGCAAGCACATTATATCAAATTTACCTTAAACAGTGGTCCCATTGTATGACAAATGTCAAATTATCTCTTTTCCATGACTAAATGTAGAATTTCTATGATCTATATAAAAGTAACATGGCTTTTAATTCCCTTTTTTCCCCTTTTCCTTGAAAAATATATAATTTTTTCCTGACAAAAGTCCATGATATTCCATGACTTGTCCCAAGAATTTATTAAATTTCGTAACTTTCCCTGTCTGGAATAGGCTTTTCAAAATTTCATGACTTTCAAGAAATTCCATGACCCATGGGAACCCTGAGTCAAAGAAATAGATTCTTTAAAAACACCAGTAACACCGTGTTGTTGACTTGGAAAAATATTCAGGTCAGCCTCCAGCTTCTAATTACAAATAAGATCCAGCATGTGAGATGTTTTTTTTTTGCAGGCTCTCATACCTCACACTTGTTATCACAAATTCCAGAAGTGTGTCAACAATCACTGAAAAGCTGCTGCTATCAGCGGTCCAAGATAATGAAAGTAAAAAAAATAATAAATAAATGGATTCAAAGTAATACAATTAACTCTACTTATGAAGCTGGGGAAACAGCTGCTGCAGTTTGTTTATGGTGGATATTAAAAGGATGTGGGGGGTTTGGACAGGAGGTCTGTCAATACACTTTGGTTGATACTACGTCCATTAACCTACATTCACATTCTGGCCCATTATAACACTGTATTACCTCCACCAACACATTTGGACGGGGGTTATGTTTTCGCCTTTCGCCTCTCCATCTGTTTTTTTTTGTCAGCAGGATATCTCTAAAAGTTAGGAATCGATTTCTATGAAACTTTGTGGAAAGGTTAATCATGTGCCAAGGAAGAACTGATTCACTTTTCACATGAACTGGCCAAAGTGGGGTGTGGTTGGGGCTTCCCTTAAAAACACACGTAAGTTTGGAAAGTGCTCACGTTGGATCATGAAACTTTGTGGAAAATGTTGTCATCATGGGACACGGAAAAACTGATTTAGTCGCCACACTGATAAGCCACAGGTGGGCGTGATTAACTTTTGGTGGAACTGCCATAAAATTATCAAGTTGCCATGATAAAGAAACTGCCAACTTTGCATGGAAAGTGACGTTTTTGTCTGAAAGACACTCAGTATCACCAGTCATAAATATTCATTAATGTTCACGACAGTTATCATGCAACTTCAACTGAAACGTCACCTTCATGGGCAAGCAGGTTGTAAATTTAGATGTTTGATAAGTAACCAATATCCAATAAGCGGTCTCTGACAATGTACAAGAGTCAAGTGCACGCAGGTTTTTGTTCCAACCAAAGACCACGTCAACTGACGATTAGCACCTGGAGGAGGGAGCTAGTCAGTGTCGTGTTCAGTTGCTATGGAAACTTGCATATACACGCCTATTCTCAGGGACGAAAAAGTCACATGTGTTTACCAGGTTTGAGGGTCTTCACTGCGACAGCGGTGGTGTCGTTCCACAGGCCCTCGAAGACTTCTCCAAACTGACCGGCTCCCAGCTTCTTCAGCAGCCGGATGGAGGTCCGCTCGATCTCCCACTGGTCCACCGTGTTGTAGGACAGACCGTGAGTCTGCGGGGCCTCGATCTAAATATACAGCAAGAGACATCCATTACAACGGAGCAGGGCAAATCAGACTCATTTCATGTGATATTAAAATGACTGAAGTGACATATCAATGCTATTTAAGTGAGGAAAAGCCATCAGAAAAACTGTATTTGTTGTGTTCACAGAGTTATCTCCTGTTATAGATGGAAAACTGTAATAATGAAATAAAAAATGACAGAACCAAAAAACACTGCAGGACAATTTTCATTCATTTTATGATACCTTTTTGCATGGTTCACCCAGACGCACACACAGGCCATCCGCTTGGCTGGAATAATGCTGCACTAATTCCTTCAACGTTTCAAAGGTTTTGGTCCTTGAAACAAAATAGTGGCCATTGTCAAGTTTTTTCAGTTTGTAATGCTTCACCTTCCCCGAGTCCAGCACTGGAAAACAAGTCAACAACCAGAGTTTTAAGAATAATCACGTAACCTGAGAATAACCATTTCCTCACAGTATAATAATGCTATCAGTGGTATAGTATTGCTTGTAACACAGCATGGGAAAACACACAGTCTTGAATCCTGAATATGCAAGGCTACAAAAACCCACAATCTGCCAGGCATTATCATTCTTTTGTTCTCTGCCATTGTTAAGATTTATGAGTTATTAATAATTAATATTCTTGATATGATTGTTCATATAGGAATATTCCTGCTTCCCTTACACACATATAGGATTTATCCTGGGGTGACTGGGTATAAAATGGTCTGAGTATAACTGCAAGAAATTAGGTGAATTTTCAACTGGTTTTAATCTACATACAAACCAGTCAAAAACCAGGCAAAAAAAGAAAAAAAATGTAGGAAACTCCTCTGACACAAAGAGCAAGGACAGACTGATTAAAACAGAGAGATAAAGTAATCACGTTGCTTTTATGGGAGCAGAGGTCTTTTATTTGTTAAACTTGACAACCTTGAACAATCAATCACTTCAGTCAATTGAGGGAAAGAGTGAATCACTCCAAGGAGAGCGGGGATCGCTGTGGAATGAGGAAATGTGTGTTTTGTGATTCCAGTTCCAGCTTCGTATCAGGAACTTGGCACAGAAATACATGGATATCAGGACGCTTAGTAACACAAATCCATTTGTGTGTTTTACAGGTGAAATGATGTGGTCGTGTGACTGTAACTTGCTGGCAAGCTGATATGTTGTTTTTAATTTTGCTGTTTCCGCATTGATGGAATTAACTGAAAGTCACTCCTTGATTATAGCTTGTAATCATTTTGGTATACGGAAGGTATAAATCAGATTGATTTATTTCATATTGAAAAAAAAAAATCCAGCTGGTGCACTGTGGCTTCTTCCTAAACGGTAGCCGGGTTTACCTGAGAGGGAGAGTTCCCCTCTTTGACTCTCACAGTCCCTGATGAGGAAGGCGCCATGCTGGTTCCCTCCAGCCGACAACAGTTTCTCTGCGTCAACCCTTTTGGTGTCGGCGAAATACCATCTGCAAATCACAACGGAGGCAAAGAAGCATAGCTGGTCAGCCATATGGTCGTCAGTGAATATCACAGATGCCTGATGGAGGGGTCAGAGGGCAGGTTCATGATCTACAAACAGTTTTCCCTCCACTGGTCAGGTGTCTGAGGCGCTGGCACCAGACTCCTGTTGGCATTTGTAGGTGATAAAAGTGCTAATGAGATGTGAAACCAAACTCTCAACTATTTTATTACTTATTCTTATATAAATAGCTTTATAGCTTGAGGACGTAAATGAGTAAAAGTATCCACTTTGCCATTCACGATGGACCACCAGGTCACCCACCCACTGTTTCCACTTGTTCAGTATCGTTACGCAGGAATGCAATGATTCAGTCTGAGGACGTCTTGAATCAAGTCATTAAGATGTGTGTCATCCTGTTGGGTGACACAGATCTTTATACAATGGGCAGGTCACAAGAAGGCCAATCTCAGTAGTAAAAGGTATTAGTAGCATTAATGGGGATTAGTCATCAGCTATTGATTGAGGTCCGACAGGTCAGTCTTTTAATATAAACTACTGTCTTTAACACTGATTCATCACTTTGTGCCCTGCCTTTTGTATATGTGTCATCCATTGGTTATTTTTATGTCTAAAGAAAGTCCCAGATGGAAACACTATTTTTCTAAACAAAGATGAGCAAGTGAAGACAGAATGTGGGTTAATCTTATTCTTTTTCAACTGATGTTCTCTATGTGTTAAAAGATGGTTCATAACCTAACTTTCTTTATTTATTTTTACTCAAAAAATTGTAGGAACCTTTCCAACATATCCAAATGTTTGGTTTTCACCCTGTTCAAAAGATGTAAACAAACCTTTAATCTCACCCAGCCTAACGCCCTGTTGGTTTTCCTATTTCACTTAACAGTGTGTGACTGACGTGCCTTAACTATTGTCCTGAGAACAGCACCTTACAATCTAATGAGATTCCTCTTTATCCAGCCTGAGATCATGTTAATCAAGTCTGTGCACCGGTGAAACTGTGGAGCAAAACAGTGCCTAAACATACAGTAGGGTGTCATGAAGCCTGTTTGCAGCCATGCAAAATGAACAGGAAAAACCTGATTACAGCTGAGCAGAAATGGGTTTCAGTGGGATGCCAGATACAGTGAGTAGGCTGAAAGTGCATCACTGACATGGGTTGGCTTTCTTTCTGCCATGAATTTTCTAAACACTAATATATGATGTATGTGTGTGGATGTGGGTTAGGGAATATAATTTCTGAATAGGATGCCATCATAGTTTCTACAAATGTCAAAGCCCTTCACAAGTTATTGGCCTACTTGTGGGACACTCAAGCAGTTCAACACTGTTAAGTGGCTCAATTGCCTTGCAAAACCAGTTTATTTCCCTACACAACAAGGACATATAGTGCTTCTATTTTGACACTACATGCAGCTGTCCATGAAATGCCAGACGCAACATGTCAATGGACTGTTGAAGGTCTTAAGTTTTGGAGATTTTCCCTGTTCCCATCGTGCGAATTATTAACCTTTCCCTCCACTTCCCGCTCACAGACAATCATTAACCATTTTAACCCAAGACTTCACTCTGAGCAAATGACAGCACAGCACAAAACAGAAAGGGACAAGTTCTCTCATAATTACT
This sequence comes from Holocentrus rufus, assembly GCA_900302615.1. Taxonomy (NCBI): domain Eukaryota; kingdom Metazoa; phylum Chordata; class Actinopteri; order Holocentriformes; family Holocentridae; genus Holocentrus; species Holocentrus rufus. The sequence goes on from OMLF01018560.1 coordinate 35,487, forward strand.
GACTGTAACATCCTGCTAGTTTACTGTAATCTGAGTCCAAGATGAGGCTTCAGACTTGATTACAACCTGTTGCAATCCAAATAAATAAATAAGACATTTAAAAAATCAAATCAAAAAGCTGAATCTAAAAAAAGAATTGAGCATTTTTATTTATTTATTTATTTTTATTTTATTTTAAATAGGTGGTCAAAAATGTGCCCCTTTAATTAGTAGTCTATA